>MKEJ01037252.1:0-17413 GCA_001753735.1 Embelia ribes
AATATTAGGCAAATAAAAATTTTGAGAAATATTTAAGAAGAAAAAAATTAAACACTGAATCAAATAAAAGTGTACAAATTTGCTATTTAATATGAAATATGATTAAGTGTAGATTTATAATTCATAACAAAAAGTGGTTCCGTAACAAAGTACAATTTCTTCGTATATAAATAATATATTTACATAAATATTGTGTATGTATATATATATATATTATTAAAATGTAAGGGTTCTAGTAAGTTTGGTCTTATAGCTTGAGTCAGATATCGGATCGGGTATATGGATTAAACTCGCTACTTCTCAGTATTTGACAGATAGGGTTGAGCCACGTAGTACTCGGGTTTTGATTGGGGTTGGGCATACTTTCTTTGAATAGGGCAGATCGCGGATAATGGTAAAATTAACAATTCCACCTTTCTCAAATTTGAAAATAGGTAAATTACACTTTGCCCCCATGAGGTTCTGACAATTTTAGATTACCTTATAAGATATCCGAAATTACACTTTACCCTCAACTAGTAACCCAAGTTAAATTTTGTTGTATAACAACCATATTACTCTTACTTTATTTCCTAATTTCATTAATTTAGAACTTGATTTTCGGTAATATTGAAGAAAATATCATCATGCTTTTATAAAATATATTATATTTGTATAAAAATATTTTTTTAAATTATAAAAAAATACTAGAAATACCATATAAGGGGTATTTTAGTAAAATTTGAATTATTTATGATACATAATCCAACTTTCACTATGTTCCGGAAAATTTGGGCTAAACTGCAATGGCAAACAAACCTCACCTGCGCATAGTGTCATTTCAGAAACCGTGTGGGGGTAAAGTGTAATTTATCATTAGAAAATTTATTCTCATTTGAGGAAACTGCAAAATTGGTCCCTGTACTTGTAATCTAGTTTTCACTTGGACTCTGATGTTTATAACTGTAATAACTATCGGATATGTATATGTATATAACAACATAATATGGATTTGTGGAAATCATTGGTGAAATTTCTCATAGTTATCCTTTGGAACATTGCACTTGCTTCAAAACATGGTCAAAATGACATTTTCCTCGCCACTTATTAATTTTATGAAAATAAGATGAATTTTATTACTTCAATTTGCGTTTCAATCCCAATCAATCTGATTCGATCCGATTCGGTCCGGTCCGATCAACCCGTATGGAATGCAGGACAGTTGTTACTATTTGCTTCACCTTCAATGCATCATTATTCCTTTCGGTGCCAAAATATTAGTATTCCCCAAAAACTCGAAATTGGAGGAAATATCCAAGGGTTGGAGAGTCGTCGAAGATGGTGAATTGTGCACAAAAAAGAGGCCCTTGCGGTTAAAGCCTCCGCCTCTCCCACTCTCCCGCCCATCTCTCTCTCTTTCTCTCTCTCTCTCTCTATATATACACACACATATATATATATATCTTCCCCCTCAATCGATTCAACGCCTCTTCTGCCCTAGATGGACGAGGATGCCGCCGGCGGCGGAGGAGCGGCGAGGGAGCCGCCGTCGTTAGAGGGTGCCGATGGGCGGCAGAGGTTCACGGTGGAGCTGCGGCCGGGGGAGACGACGATTGTTTCGTGGAAGAAGCTTCTCAAGGACGCCACTAGAGCTAGTGGGGGACCGTCCACGTCATCATCAGCTGCTGCTGCTACTGCTGCTGCTGCTGGTGGTGGTGCGAGCCAACCGCCGCCTCCGCCTCCGCCCAATGCAAACCCCGTGCTTGAGACTCGCTTGGCTCCGGTAATGTGTTTAATACGTAGCAGAATAATTTTTTGTTGTGTTTTGCTTATGAAATATCATTTTTGTTGAGTTGCGTGATTTTCAATGCTCTCTCTCTCTCTCCCTCTCTCCTCTTCATATATATATGTGTGTGTGTGTGTGTGTGAACGGTTTCTGAACTCGCAGTTATCTTCTGGGATTTCGGCATATGGCAAACAAGAGATGGTTTGCCCTTAATTGAGTTAAAATGATGTAGATTTTGTGGAACACTTGGAGAATAAAATGGCTATATTTGCTATTTTTGGTTTGTCGCACCAGAAATAGTTGTCGTGAATGTGGGAAAGAACAGCTAAACCTTGAGGACTTGTCAGAAGTAAGAACTGTGACAGGAATGTGGTTATTATATGATATCGGAAGTTATTCGCATTGGTTTTTGTCGTTGGTTGATCAGCAGTTATTGTTTGTTGGGAGCATATAAATTTGTTCATACAGAAAATTTTTGGAGATCAATTTGTGCCTAAACTAGTCAGAATTCTTTGTTGGAATAGCATGTTGTAAGCATTCGTTAAAATGAAACTTGATACCATAATTGTTTAGTGTAATTTGCTGAAAGAACAAGCATTTGCTAACTTTTGAGGAGACTGAACCAAGTGATGAGCGTCGTAGACTTTTTGGCAAGATCTTTAATCATGTTTGTCGAGTCGTTGTGAGACACTAGTACCAGAACGTGGTTTTGTTTTACATTTTGACTTGCATTTGCACTTTTGCTTGCAAGCTTAATTTTGGCATTGTTCAAAGGTTGAAGTAGGACTAACGTCAATAGAGGGTTTTAACTTGTTCCACAACTTCTCCCCTCTTTCTTTCAAGCAAAGAATGTACACTAATAAGCGCTTCTTAGTATTATCTTTTCCCTTATTTAAGATAAGTCTAAATAGCCTCCTTTTCTTAGGTTGAAGTAGGTTTGATACCCCTACCATGTGAATCAGCAAGGACCATCTTGCGAGGCTAAATACTCCCGGGTGACCAACAACG
Organism: Embelia ribes; assembly: GCA_001753735.1. Taxonomy (NCBI): domain Eukaryota; kingdom Viridiplantae; phylum Streptophyta; class Magnoliopsida; order Ericales; family Primulaceae; genus Embelia; species Embelia ribes. The sequence goes on from MKEJ01037252.1 coordinate 2,774, forward strand.
AAGTAGTTTAGTGAGGGAAGGGTGAAAGAATCTCCTTGGGGGATTGAAATAGAACATGAAACCATAAGCTCCCAAGCAGTAAGAGGAGCCCCGAAGTAGTGTACAATGGGTCCTTACCTTCATGAACTCGCTCACCCAAAAACGCTCCTAGTTTCTTCCCCTAAAGTAGATGGAATCTTTTTGTGAATTTGTTTCTGTACTTCTTGGAGTGTGTATTTTTTTCCCTTTGAATCTTGGTTAGTAATCGGTTACTAGTAGATCTTGAACTGTATTTACTTTTGTAGGGACAACCTGTTGAAAACGAATTGAAGGATGGACATCCTAGTCGTTTTGGCGCTGTGATTGAAAAAATAGAGCGGTTGTACATGGTATGCATTTTGGAACTAAAGTTTATATCTTTGAAAGAACCTTATGCTATACCCAATTGTTGGTTCTTTTGGATCATATTCTTATGCATACTCTAAAAATTTAGAAAGCTCATACTATATGCACATATTTCAGGGTAAGCACAGTAGTGACGAGGAAGATCTTAATGATGTTCCAGATGATGATGAATATGATACTGAAGATTCATTTATAGATGATACTGAGCTGGTTGGTATTCCAACTGTTGGCAGAGTTTTTTTAAATGGCTAGACATATTTGATTCAGGACTAGCAATTATCTCGTGCTAATGTTTGGAACATAGTTGTTATGTTGACGAATGATGTGCTAACATTTTGTCCATTTGTTTTGCAGGATGACTATTTTCAGGTTGACAACTCAGCTATAAAACATGATGGATTCTTTGTAAATCGTGGGAAACTTGAAAGAATGTGAGTTCTTGTATTGAGCCTGAATGCTATTCTTTTCATATTATTCTCTGTCACTAAGCTATATTTCAGTTTCATTGGTTTTTTAAACAATGCTATAGTTGTCTATTTTGCTGCACATTGGTCCTGTTGGAGAGTTCTGTTAAGACTTGAAATGAATTGGGAGAATGCTTTGGTAGGTTGGAAACATCCTTATTTGGCTATCAATGTGGGAATGACACATGATTAATTAGGACAAGCACAAATAATTTGTATCAATATAATTGCAAAGGGCATCTTCATTTTCTTACATCATAACTTGAAATGAGAACAATATCTGACAGTTCTTATGGGGATAAAGTGATATCTTACTCTTTCTCATTAATTCTGGTAGAAGATTTAACTACAATTATAATAGTTCCAAATTTGTGTAACTCATAAGCAATGTTACCTAATTCTCCAAAACCCCTCTCGTACAATGTTCCTATTCTCATGTTCTGGAATGCGACGCTCTTGCGACTTAATTCTCCATTTTTACCGAATCCGGTGAATTCAATTTGTTCTGTCCACGAAGAAAGGAGAAAGCGGAAACACAAAGAGATAAACGAGAGAAAAACAAAATTTTCTAGTCAATTTATAGGCAGATTTATGAAAGATAGGGCATGTGCGTGAAAAAGAATGAGATATACAAACGATATGTGTAAAAGTTAATGCGGTACACAGAAATATAGAAGTTTTTTCAAATGATACTAACGAAATTAGTTAAAAATATTAATTACTATTATAAATCAGAAAGTCAGCACAAAAGGTGTAAAATCAAAATTGAATCTCTTATTTGACTTGTATTGCTCATACAAAATTGAACCGCAGCAAACCACAACCCGGTTACATTGTTCATAAGTGGACGGAAGAATACAATTAAATGAAATTAGCGATGGCAGTGATATGATTGTGTAATCATGTCACGGCTAGAAGCTTTTGGATCATATAAAAACTTAATTTAATGTGTACATATACTTAACATAAATGGTACTGTTCACCGCCAACAGTTCTCTCTTTTGTTTGTTGCCTTTACTGGCATTACGTTATAGGTGTTTCTAAATATCTCATCCTTGGGATGTTTTTGTTAGGTGTCAGAAACTTCCATTTTAGTCCTAGGTGAGTATTTCTTCTTAGATTCATTTAATAATTTCTACACGAGTCTCCAAAAACAGTCACTCCGAACTCCGCCCGCAAATAATAGCTTCACTTCCCATTTTGGGTTGTCCACAAAAAATTGCACACTTTCTCTTTTAGAATAAAGAATTATTATAAAAATTTTTGAACTTGCCCCTACTGCCTCTTATACTTATTAAGGAGAAAAATAGGACAAAAATTTAGAAAGGTTGATTTGTCATTTATGTTTCATTCAAATTTTAAAAAGTTGCTTTTTTGAATGTGCCTAAAACTATGTGTCCAGTCAAACTGTGGAATTATTTGTTGACGGAGGTATTATATTATTAGAGATGATTTATTGCTTATCATTTAACTCATGTTTTTACCTGTATATTATGTTTGTATCTTAAACAGTATATTACTTTACGAGCCGAAATAAGTTTGGTGTCAAAAAAGGAACTTCTGCATTGTCATATTGCCTCACAAGAAAAGAGTTATTCCTTAAGCAGTATATTTCCTCGTGAAACTTATACTATTTTGAAACTTTTACTAATTCCTTACTTGACTGCCGTGTAAGTTTTTGCTTTCGAGGATTTTTTTACATGTTTTTCTTTTTTTGATAAATGATCCCTTTCTTTTTCTTAAATATATACTCGCCATTAAAATGGTACTTCGCTGAACACCGTTAATAGTTATTGCTAAAATTTCGGTGAACACCTTTAATAGTTATTACTAAAATTTTATGACACTATTTAAGGCTTTCATGGATTGTCTGGGAAAGGCGCTTCTTGGGATAACTTCAGTTTTCTTTTTTTGTTTGTAATCTGCAGGTCTTAGCTTTTGTAATTCTAGGTTATAAGCACCTTATCTCGAATGGTTGAGTTAGTTGTTTGTTTGTTCTAATCTTCGCCATTCTATTTGTTTCTTGTTTTTCTAGAAACGAACCTGCCTCGTTGCGTAACCAACAACCAAAGAAACGGCGAAGGAAAGATTTGGTGAATGATCACGGTAATGGTGATAATGGCCAGCTGCCGAATAAGCTTGTGAAAGTTGGAAATAAGCCTGCTGGAAACTCCAAGAAATTGGTTGGAAGGAACATTGGGCTCCCTCATGTTGTGGCCTTACCCAGTGTTCATAACGAGGAAATGAAATTTCAAAATCAGACAAATACTTCTGTTGTTTCTGCTAAAAAGAAATCTATTGAAACTAAAACATCATTGGATCCATATATTTCTTCCAGCATTTCAAACAGTGATGCTGCTTTGTCATTGATGGGTAATGTTGACAGACAAATTCCAGAATTGCTTTCTTCTAAAACTCAGGATAACAAATTGAAGGATGGGGTTGAAACAGCTAATGCTTCAGTGTTCACTTCTCATGAGAAAAGTGCTTTGGCACAAAGCAAATCTGAACCTGCAATTTTGTCAAACAGTATTGGTGGGTTAGACCGATCTGTTGGGAGAGAGAAAGATGGTCATCGTGAAAGGCCTGATCTCAATGTTTCTGCGGGAAAGGTTCCCGTGCAAAACACAGTAAGTACTATTTATGCTTTATCTATCTTTATGACATTTCACTATAAAATTAATTTTACTTGCAGTAAGTGATCAGCAATAAGTTTGCGATGGTATTTTCAGCAATTAATTTATGTGATAAACTTAATATCACATGCACTTGTTGGTTCAACATGATATTTGTAAGCGGTCTAACTGTAAATTGTAAGGAGGGTTGGATCGTGGAGGGTGTTAAGGTTGTCTATATATGCATTCTCATGTTTTGGGAAGTGCTAAATGCTGTAGGTGTGAAATGCAAGAAGCGGGTACAATGTGATAGAACTTGCTGATCTGAAATTTCTTTTAGAAGTAAATAGACAGACCAGGGACCAGATAGAATTATTTTGCCTGCTTTTCCTTTTTTTTTTTTTTTGTTTTTGTCATACCTCTATTAGTGCGTTATTTGCGTAAGAAGAATGTACAAGATCAGTTTTATGGCTAGCATATAGAATATACTGCAGTTCATATAAAATGGTAGACCCTTTCTTTTCATGGATGCTTTAAGTTGATTTCTGTAATTTACTTGTAGTTTTAAGAGGGAGCGATTGACAGATTCAAATAAGATCCAACTTCTTATCGAGTCCCATTAAAATATGCTAAAACTGTTGCTAAATGACGATTATGCCTCTAGCTCATGGACATGTGTGTTTATGTTTGTATATCATACATCCCACTCTTTATAAATTTTTAGGGGAAGTTTGAATGTGTGCTCGACGCTGCTCCTAGGTGCCTTTTGCATTGAAGAAGTAAATGACTGTTATTTCCACAGTTTCCAACAAAGGCATGAATCAATAAAGTAACTTCATGACAGAAGAAAATGTTCAGGAGATGAACAATTCTTGATCTCTATTGCCTTGGAAATTTTTTGAGTGCGTTCAGTCATTAAGTTAAGGATCTGTTTGTTTTGGGCATGTAATAAGGAGACTTGCGAATGAACTAATTAGAAAGAGTCAGGATTAATCATTAACGTAGGAAAGGAAAGAAAAGGTACGGGTAGACCTCTAAAGCGTGGTGCAAGTGATGCGAAAAGACATGTTTGCTAGAGAAATAGGTGAGCTAGTTAACTTAGATAAGGAGTGGCGTAGTTACAATTCATGTTAACTACCCAACGTGATATCTTTTTTTGGTTCATTTAGCTGACCCCAATTTCTTGGGATTAAGATTTGGTCTTTTGTTGTTTAATGCTAGATTTCGGGTTCCCTGAGTGTGTCAAACAATTAATTTGTCAAGTCTATTGTCCTTGTATTTTTAGCTCTATGTGTGAGATTCTTTTCTAATGTATGACTGGTTATGTGGAGTTCAGAGGTGTGCTCCTGGCAATCATTTCATGATTTCTATAATCGTTGTTTTGCAGCTGAAGTATAATACCATTGATATGTATTCTGAAATCATGCAGAAAACTCCTGTCATGCAGAGAACAGAGGGTTCGATTATTAAGCCAAAAAGCACAAATCTTGAGAAGACAATTGGGGAGTTAGAAAGGATGGTTGCAGAATGTAAGTGTGGGTTTCACTTTTGGCGATCATGATTTCTTGGTATTTTTGTCTGATACGGAACAGTATTTTGATGTATTGTCGTCTCTTAAATCTTATAGCTAGACCACCATCGACCGAAGTACAGGATGCTGATATGGCATCTCAGGCAGTCAAGAGGAGGTTGCCCCGTGAGTTAAAGCAGAAGCTTGCTAAAGTTGCAAGATTAGCGGTACTTTTTGTATAGCTTTGTTTATATCAGCCTATTCTTATAGCAATCTACTGTTGATATATCTTGTACTTAACCCAAAGGTTAGCTTAAGAAGTTGGAAGACCTGAAACGAGTGCCTTAGGGGGTTTACATACGAAAATTAAGCTTTCGCTCTGTATGTAGCCCCTCGAGGATGGACATATGGGTTCAACTCATTTTACTGCACTAAACTGCCACGGGTTTAGTTGCCACAAATTGAAAAGACAAAGTTGGAATTGTAGCCGAGTTAAAAATATTCTTGATCTTGTTTTTCCAGTTTGCTCCCTGACTTTCATTGAGTCGTTTGAAGAAAATTCCAGTTGTTCTGTTACCAAAATGGAAAATAACGTGCAGTTCCATGTCTTGATGATTTGCAGCAAGCAAGCCATGGCAGAATACCGAAGGAACTGGTTAATCGGCTTATGAGTATTCTTGGTCACTTGGTGCAAGAGAGGACGTTAAAGGTATTTTAAGTGAGAGTTCAAGTGATTCCTTCCTAACTTGTGCTTAATTAACCGTCAGAGATTATTTTGTATGTAAATGGTATATTGAAACTTGGTTGATTGTTGAAGATCTGAAAACAAACCTAACAGTTGGTCTTGGTATACTTTGGCGGTTTTTAAAATTACTACTAAGTAATTGAAGATAACATTTGGGTTGATGTGCGTTGTAATGGAACTTGTAGTAAGACAATTAGATTTGGACGAATACATTGAGCCAACTTCCAAGGGAGACTACTGGTAAGAAAAGGGTTGATTACAGTTGCATCTGAATTTTTTAGGCACATAGTTCTTGTTTTGTGCTTTAAAATGTGAAGTTAACCTTTCAAACTTTAATCCAACTCTAACCTGGTCTATGTCATTAGTTGCTTGTTGCTTATGTGGTGTGAGCATGGACACCATGGAAATTTCCATTACATATTTGCTGGAAGAGCCAAAGAAGGGACATGTCTCAGAGTTCGCCTGTTCAACTATTCAGCATATATATAGTGGTGGATGCTGGATGTTAAATTAGAAGCTGTCTTTTCATCACTTCCCAAAGGGAAAAAAAGAAAGCTTTCCTTTTGTCTTCTTTTAAAATAAAGCTCTTTGTTAGAAACATGGATGTACTATGATGTGCCATAATCTGAAAAAGTAATGGAACTCTCGGAAAGCTGGATGCAGGCATAGATATCTAACATTCTTTGGTTGAATTGATCCTTTATTCCTTTTCCCTTTAATAAAGTTAGTAGTTACTCCTTTTTAATGGTCACAGTAGTTTAAGAAAATAATGTTTGGTTCGTGCTAAAGAAAAACATTGCTTAACCATTTAGTGTTGTCGTATTTACAGTCAATTGATTCTGCATTCTCATTGTTACAGAGAAACCTAAAAGACATGGTCACTATGGGGTTGACAGCCAAAAAGGAGAAAGATGACAGGGTGCAACAAATGAAAAAAGATGTCGCTGAGCTGATCAAAATGCGTGTGCCCTATATCAAGTCCAAGGTACTCTGAAATTGTTTCACACAGATTGTTTATTAACTTTTATTTCTGAATGGCATTTATACTAATGCTTGTATATGACATGGAATGTAAATTCTCTGACAATTGTGATTTACTGAGGTCAGTGATTTATTGAGGTGCTTGGTTTGTTACCTAGGTACTTGAGCAACAAGCTGGAGGCTCTGATGATTTTCAGGAAATGGGCAATGAAGAAAAAGAAACCATTAAAAGGAAATATGGCATGGATAATGCGATAGAGGACAAGATTTGTGATCTCTACGACCTTTATGTCGATGTATTTTCTTGTGTTCCCCCAGTTAGAATCCTAAGTTTGTTTTAGAATTGATATTTACGTTACTATATTCCTATTTTCCTTTGTTGTTGTAGGGTCTGGATGAAGAGGCAGGTCCACAAGCGAGAAGGCTCTATGCTGAGGTAATTCTTTGTGTTCCTTTTTATTTTTGGAAAAGCTAAGGGGCTATTCTTGAGTTATGTGCCCTGTTCTATACCATCTATTCTTCTCCTGTGAACATGGTTAGCCTGTAAGAGCACCTCCAATGGAGGATTTTAGCACCACAATCCTTTGCTAAGGCCCCCAAAACAATATTGGAGAGGGGTTACCAAAATCTTAGCTAAGGGCCCAAAACAAAATACCCTTAACTAAGAGCCCCGTAAGGACCACTCTCATTTTGAATTTTCAATTAATTGTTAGCCAAGTGGTGGTCCCTTCTTCAATTAAAAAGTAAAAAAAATTAGTTAATTAATAACATGGAAGTTAAGAATTGGAGAGAGAAAATTTTTGTATTGGAGGAGAAAAATATTGGGATCCTTAAATAAGAATTCTGTTGACGTGGTGCTGATGTGGCGTATGAAATGGTTTGAAGTGATCCTTAGATGAGGCCTTCTATTGTGGATGCTCTAATAAGCTGAGTAATTTATAAAGCTTTTGAAAACATGATGATTATTTTCTCTTCACAAACCTTTTTTCCCATCCTTCTGATAAGATGTTTAGACTTTAGAAACAAAAACCAGAAAGGTTGTCTATCCTTGAGTTTAATACTTTGATTGGAGGTTAAATGCTTTATTCTAAAGGGTGTCTATGTACAAAGATGGAGAGGTGTACAAATTATTTCTCTAAGGAAGTGTATCAAAAGAATCAGTACGGTAAAATGATCCTGCCTAGCCCGAAGAAAGGAAGTTAAGGATACTTTTCTGAAGTCTATGAATGTACTCTCTGGTCTCCAATAGATCTCTATCCCTTTCAGAAAGTGCAAAAGGGATCATCTTCCACTCCTGTATTTCACTTGGGCAAGAACAGCCAGTTCTCTTGTGATTATTATTTAAATATGGAAATAAGAAGATTTCAAACATCTGTGACCACAGATCAGTGGATAGCAAATGTTCAATAAATTCACAATTACATATACAGAAAATAGCGCCATTCAGCATTTTCAGAGTCCTTTCCCATGCTTGTCCTTTTTGAGTATATGTTCATGGATTGTGGTCTAACCTGGGCTGCTTCCCTTTCGTTTGATTCTCCTGAAAAATTGACCTTCCTTGACATGGGTTCTCTAGGTGAGGAAAATGAAGGAGTAATTACATATACAGAAAATAGCGCCATTCAGCATTTTCAGAGTCCTTTCCCATGCTTGTCCTTTTTGAGTATATGTTCATGGATTGTGGTCTAACCTGGTTTCTTCCCTTACCTTCTGATTCTCCTGAAAAATTGACCTCCCTTGACAAGGGTTCTCTAGGTGAGGAAAATGAAGGAGTAATTACATATACAGAAAATAGCGCCATTCAGCATTTTCAGAGTCCTTTCCAATGCTTGTCCTTTTTGAGTATATGATCATGGATTGTGGTCTGAACATGGTTTCTTCCCTTACCTTCTGATTCTCCTGAAAAATTGACCTCCCTTGACAAGGGTTCTCTAGGTGAGGAAAATGAAGGAGTTTGAACCTCTCAAAGTGCGTGTTAACCCATTTGTTTGCTGCATCTTCAACCTTTAGTGATGCTTAAGGTTCACAAGCGGAAAAATGAGCAAACGAGTGTAACTCCTAATCCGTCAGGTGGTGTTTAAATTGATGGAACCATGTTAGGCACTTGGGTGATTATGACACAATTCATTGAACAAATTAAAAAGTATAGCATACCGGGGATTGTGACCGCACGATGGTCAAAGCCAAGTTTCAATTATCGAAATTTGGATGCCACCAAGAATTATTCCAAATCTGCATAATCACACACCAAAAAGCTAGGCTGTAATTTGAGTAACTATTCCCTATAGATGTGACCAGTTCCAGTGGATGAAAGACACTGCCTTGCATTACCTAGTCCCTACTTTGATCTGGAGGCCATCTCCAACAAAGAAACAACATAATAAGTTTCACTGTAGAGCTTTATGGGAGTACTAAACCATTAATCCTTTCTGCTTAATTGGTTCCCTGTCACTGGCTGCAGTTGCTCCTCAATCCTCAAAGTTTTCAGTCTGCTTTTTATTCATTTATTTTATTTTTTTTCCCGCTTTCTACTTTTTCTTTTTGAGAGCTTTCATGTTATTTCTGTTGCAGCTTGCAAATTTATGGCCCAAAGGTTTCATGGATAATCATGGAATTAAACGAGCTGTATGTAGGGCAAAAGACAGGAAGCGGGCATTTTATGGACGGAATAAGGTACATATGCATTCCAGTGTTTACTGAAGTTTTTCTTTTGATTTATTTTTGCTACACATTACAGAGAATTCTCTTTGTTGTTACATTAGCCACTTGTCGTGTATATCATTCTCAAACCATGCCCTTTGTCCTGAACTCGTATATCATGAGTCTTCTGTTGATTTTTGGTGGATGTTAGTCAAATGAATGATTAAATATTCAAGTTGATCGTGGGTTGGATTGTTTTTTTTTGAAGGAAATGCATGCAGGTTCTTATCAGCATGTATGCGTGGATTTGAGGTTGTGGATGGATGGGTTTTTTCCCCTACTTCTTGGGATTGGAGCTCGGGGGAGGGGGATAAGCATGTAGTTTTACATTACATAAAAGACGAAAGAGGATAGGAGCAAACTTCTCGAGTGTGGGAGTGTGTATGCTTGTATCTACATCTTATTTTTTATTCATCAATATCCCTAGTCCTGACCTAGCATTGATGCAAATGTTGATTCTATTGCTATTACCTGGTTACTTAACATTTGCCTTCTGGTGCGGTAGTCCTTTTGTGCCTGTGCTTATTTGCTTTACATGTAGTCAAGATTTTTGTTGGCTACATAGTATTTGCACACTAAGAGAAAGAGCACAAGCACAAAAGCAGAAGAAATTGCAAACATGGTACTTTTGTTTATTATTCAACCTTTTCCCCTTTGATTTAGGATCAGGAGAAGATCAAGCGGAAGAAGTTGGTTCCAAAAACCGAGGGGACTGCTCCAGTTGATACTCATACTGTTACTCAGCCACAACATATGCAAGATAAATCTGCATCTGTGCCTAATAATCATGGTTCCCCATCAGCAAACAAATCAGTCCACAGCACAACTTCAACAAACCCTAATGTTGGGGTTGCTAGCTCAACACCAAGTGCCCCCAACCCAGAGCGCCCAAAGCAAGATAAAGTGAAAGCAAAAGGAAGTTCTATCAACCTGAATGAGAAAGTCCCAATGGATATGTTGGCAAAGAAGAAGGTGAAGAGAAAGCCAGAGACTGAACTGATAGGTGGTCAAGTTCGTTTAGAGAAACCAGTTTCCGCACCTGGGGATGAAAAGAGCAAGTCCCAGAACAAACAGGCTGTGGCCCCTCTGCAGAAACCGAGTCTTCCTTCTTCTGAAGCTGCTGCCACGGCAACTACTAAGGCCATTTCTCCTCCCATTAATTTGAACCACCCAGCTGACATGAGATAGCCTCCTTTAGTTCTCACACCCTTAAGGCGTTCGAGTTATTCAAGTTTAAGTTTAATGTGGCTTCGTTAGTTTTGGCCACTTCCGTTCCTATTTTGGTTCCTGTAATTTCATGTGCTTGTTGAGTAGAGTTTTATGTTTTGTGAGAGGTTACAAATCAAATGAGCAAATCTTAGAGCATTTTAAACTTTATCTTTCTCCCGATGGTCACGGGGGTTGCAAATAGTTTTACTTCTTAACTGGTCTATTACTAATCAAACTTTACAAAACTATTGGTTGATTTCCTTTTTAGGGTTGTGGTTGGAGATCTTCTGTCAATTGAAGTGAGGAAATGGATAATATCTCAAAACTCCTATTTTCAGTAATTGAGATAGGCGTCTCCAAAAGAGCTATCTCCTCTCTTTTGGATATCTTGTTTTCATTCATAACCCTTCATGTTTCGGTTGTTAAGATGATCAACAAGCTAAACGTTACTAGTGTTTTTAGGTATACGATTCAATTTATTATAGATGTGTCGTTTTTGGCAATTGGCCCACCACTTCATTGCCATCAAATAAAGGACCCGAGCTGGAGCAAATGCCATTATCCTGGTCTCTTTTGCACTCCATATGAAGGTGTAGATGAACAGGCTGTCCGGGAATTGCTCGTGAGATATCTGTAAGAGCTCTGTTCAGCACTAGTTTATTGAAGGACACAAGAAAAGCCCTAGCTTATACTTTCCTAGTGTCAGCTCAAAAACAGCTCGTAAACCGTCCATAAAAAGCACGTCTTAAGTTTTATCCGTCTGTAAAAGCTTGTCTTAAGTCTTGTTCATTATTTCTTATTAGACTAGCAATCTCTTGATCATGGAACATACATTGTGAATGACCCGAGCTAGGACCTTGCCTTGCGCTTCACTGAATCAGACATGCCCAAGGGCTGTTGCGTAATGGATATTGTATTTAGTTAATATGTTCGTCCTCGTATTTTAGAAAAAGAAAAAAGAAAGAGAAAGTAACCGAATTGTCCCTATTATTAGAACGGAAAAGCATTGTGAACGATGACAATCATATAAAATGATAAAGAGTTTTATAAAAGAAATCAATTATATAATCTTTGTAAAGCTATATCACCATTCTAAAATTCAGATGGGAAACCCTCACTTTTCTAATTTTTTGAAACTGTTAAATATTTTAATTAAATTCACAAGAATCAAACAAAATATAAAATAATTCAAGAGACGACAATCATGTATGAAAGTTATAGAAATTAGCATCAGACAATCATGTATCAAAAGTCATATGAACTAGTACTAAATGATTAGATACATTGCCTTTATCCTGTTTTACAAAAAAAAAAAAAAAAAAATACTATCGGCATAATTGTCATTCACCCGGAAGAGAGATAGATATACGTTTCTCGTGTGAAAATTCACATTTCCATTTGCAATACCGAGGAGCATCCACACCAGCATTTCTAATAGAGCTTCTTCTTTTTAAAGTGGAAAAGAAAAATAGATAATGGAAATTTCATGGTCTTTTTATTTTCAAATATTTTTTTTTGAAATGAATGTATGTTACGTTAATCAAAATCTGTAGGCGTTTAGATAAATTTGTAAAACTATAGGATCGTATCGTACATTCACCAAAATCTCTAGGGTGTAGTAAAATAATTTACACTAATTTAATGCAACTTGGGCAGGTCTTGTCGCTTTGTTAGCTCCGTTGTTCTGTCAGCTGATTAATTTATTTTACAATTATGCCACCGGCGTGCCGTTATCCGTTTGTTTGTTTCCACTTAAAATGACTAAAATACCCTCAAATGTGTGCATATCCTTATTCTGTTATTACAGTTTTAACTTACAAGGTCAATTTAAACTAACGCCCCCTATAGTTTTAAAAATAACTCTACTTGGCTCTCGTTGTTTCAATTGAAACAGTAATTATCTAAAAATTTAAAACCATTGACAAATTTGGTCCACAATCTTTAATAAAAAGACATATTTTGTCCTGAGTTGAGTTTTATCTCGAATTTTATTTCTTATATTAAAATCTTATAGTGCTCAAAGCAAGAGTTGGCTCAACAGAATTGATCGTGAAGAATTAATTTTGCCCTACACAAATTGCATGTTGGTCACTTAACATGATTTTTTTATCATCTAATGTGATTTTGCATCCATATAACATGAATCAAGATGCCACTTGTTCAAATTCTAAGTGTGAGGACTAAATAGAATTTGGGTAAAATTATGGGGACCCTGAGTTTAATTAATCCGTGTTTTGTAATATGACATCGGAGCCAAATCCAAGTTAACGGCTAAGATTGTGGTTAGTATCTTAAAACATCTTAACTTAATTTTCAGTAATGTCATAAATACAAGGGTTTAACTTTTATATACCGATAGTATATGCGACGCATATCTGATCAGCTCATAGTAACTTAACAAATGTCCTACTACTACAATGAAGGGTCAAGATTAGTCCACCTAATACCCAAATTTTCAAATATACAAGCCCAAACATTTTTCTTTACTAAATTCCCCACTTTCTCACCACACTACTTTAGCCCCTCCCCTCTCCTCTCCATTGACCCTCTCGCCGATGCCGAATCCCGTCAATCCTCAGTTGATGGAGAATGTTTCAGCTCGAGAAAGATAAAGGTGGCAGCGGAAGAGTGATAGATCGCCAAAGGAGGGTAATGGTGGTGGCGAAGGAGGGGGAGAGAAAGGCGGAGACGGAGGGGATGGCGTTGAAGAAGAAGGGCGTATAAGGCTTTTGGTAGTGTTGATCGTTTGCAGAAACAGAGAACGTGAATTTTTAAAAGAGAGAGAACTGATTTTTCTTTTATATTTTAAAATTATAAAAGATTAAATTAAGTGGAGGAACACTTATCATGATTATGCGAGCCGATGGTATATAGGTTTCGTATACCGTCAATATATAGAAGTTAAAATCTAAATATAAACAAATGGTGTGTGACTGCTTCTGATAATGGAAAATTTGTGTACGTGAGGGTTATGAGTAGGGGTATACACTATCCGGATCCGATCGGTTTCATGTTAAATCCTAGACCGATCTATTTAAGGTTGGTTCCAATTTTTTGGAACCGGAATCGGTTTGTTCAAATCGTTTTGGTTTTGAATTGGTCCTTCACATATAGGTTCAAATTCGCTTCGCCTTTCGGTTATACCAGATCAGTTTGGATTGGTTGCAGGACACAAATCTTTTAATATTCAAACAAATATCAATCTCAAATTTATTTTAATTTTTTGTTAATAACTAGAATTTAATGTAAAATTGGTTGTTCACCAAGAAATCACAAGCTCGTTCACTTTTACAAATAAAAAATTTGGTTTCATTAAATAAATAAAATGATATTAGATCTATAATATTTTTTTCAGATGTCAACTTTTAATAATATTTACTATAACTCTCATCTTGAGTATTTGTATTTTTTATCAATATTATTTGTTTCGTATGTTTAAATCATCAAAATAAAGAAATAAATAAATAAGAAAATATAGTTAAAAGAGAGAGAGAGAGTATTAAGGTAGTATTATTGTTCTTAGTTATAAGTTGCAACGATTCAATTATCCCTTGTCACTATGCATATAGTGCATAGTGACAAGTTATATATGAGTACGTAATTTTTATTCTGATGCAATATTAGAATTATCTTAATTCTATTTAATTTGTTAACTTCGTATTGATAAAAATTAACATAAGACTAAATATAATTGTACAATAGCAATACAGAAACTAAACTATAACTAATTTAAGAATAGTTGTCTAAAGTTAAATATTAATAAATAATTTTATTTAGGTTGATCCAGTCTAAGGCTATGTCCGGATCGTTTCAGTCCAAGTATATGTCCAGATTGATTTGTTTTCATATTAGCAACATGCCAATCCGATACTTGGACTGTAATTTACGGATCGTACTGATTCGGTATTGAATCAATAAAAAACCAACTAATATCGATTTTTTCCAGTCTAGCCTCGGTACGGATCCCAATCAATTTTTGGTTCCTTGGTTCTTTTCTACCGCCCTAGTTATGAGCTCGAAAGTTTATACAAA
>MKEJ01037261.1:0-12105 GCA_001753735.1 Embelia ribes
CTTTGATACTTCTAAAACCATGTCATAACCTCATATACTTCTTTCGAAACTTTTTCTAAGTCTTGTACCTACTTCGTACACTACATACTTCATTTTTCTACACCTTAATATACTATCATGTTCACTAATATCATAATAATATACACTTCTATTATATCATCATAAATGCAAAAAATTTTCTTGAAATTTCCGGGGCATTACATAAGTTCTAGGGACTAAGTTGTAATATTATAGAAATTGTTTTTGAAAGTTAAATATCAAAAACAATAACAAGTACGTTATTGTTTCTTCATTCTACGAGTTCCCAGAGGGAGAGGATGAGAGAGGAGAAAAACCCCTTTGAGCAAAATCCGCAAAGCGTGAGAGGAGTAGCAATTTGATCGACGATTGTGAAGTGGATTAGGACTCGTAAAGTCTTTCTTGTTGTTGTGAGCTAAGGATTGTATTCAAACCCTTCGTATTCGTTAAACTCGAAGGTACCCTAATCAATCAAAGATTGAGATTGATGATTGATTAAGGTCTGATAAATCAAACTATAAAGAATTCTTGATAAAATCTCGTAGATTTCGTGTTCTTCGTTGATGTTTTTCGGAGGAGGCACTTCGGGTTCCTCTCCGAGTTTCTGAGCGAATTCATCACCTTCGAATAAGGTACGGGGCAGAATACTAATTCAATTTTATAGAAAATAACTTGTGTTACATGTTCTCATGTATAGAGTTGATTGGTAGTTGTTTTGAAGGGGTTTGGTTGGGTGGAAGGGTTGTGTCATCTACTTTTTATGCATTTTTCATTGAGGATTTCGCGTAGATGGAACGAAGAGGGCCTGGTCCGGATGGACCCCCTCCAGTTAGGCCAATTTGGTTAATTTTTGTTTTTTGACTAGTTTTGGGTGAATTTTGATGACAAAAAAGCTTGAAACATATAATAAACTTACTAGATGAATATCGTGGCATGTCGTAGACGAAATTGTGTCAAATTGTGATAATTTATAAAGAAAAAGATGTGTCGGGATAAACCAATGAAATGCGAAAGTGAATGAGATGTGTATTATACTATGACATGGGAGTACGTTTATCCCATGGCCATCATATGGACGTTATTTGTTTGGTTGTCGTTCTTGTAATGGGCCTTGGGAGATGTTCGCCCGAGTATGACCCGGTTCTGTGGGAACTATAAGTCTTTACGTAATACCCCGGGATACGGTGCCCGAATAGTAAGTGAGTTGGGATACGGTGCCCGAATAATCGGTGTATTGCGGTACGGTGCCGAGTCGTTAATCGTTTTGAATATGCCAAGAAGCAATAGAAATGGGTTAGATGTATTACTAGCATAGCCGATTAAACACATATTGTTGCATTATCATTTACTTCATGATTTACCTATGTTGTCTTAAGTTGTTTTTGTATTTTCTATGGAATTAGATTTTGTTTCTGATTCGTACCTGTTTGGTTGTATTTTGTACTATTTTTCTTATAAAACGCCAAAACAAGATCAGGGGCTGGAGGTCAAGGATTTCAAGACTAGGAGGTGTGCTTACTTAGGATAGATTGTCGAGATGTCTAACGTTATTTTATTGTGTTTTTCAGATGGATGTAGGCCTTTGATCCGATTTTATTTGGAGTTTTTTTGTGTAATAAAAAGGCGAAAATATGATAATTGCCTAGTTAGTTTGATTTGAAGTTTGTATGTGAAGATGTTATTCACTAAATGCAATTATGTTATGGAATAAAATAGTTTATCTCAATGGCTTGGTGTATTTTTTTTTATTGATTGCTCAAGTGTGAAGTACTCGAGATTGGGTTGAATTCTGGGGAGTTGAGTCAATCCATAATTAAATTAAGTGCATCCAGTTCGAAGCACTAGTTGCACACTAGTATCAAAGAAAATACTACTTCAACTGAAATTCTTAAAGAATTTCATAAATAGTTGAAAATTCTACAATCAGCCCAACGTAAAACAGCTTCAGACAATCATGTTTTACTGACAAGTTCCAAGTTCATTTCCAATATTCAAAATCTTGAAATGTAAACGCTTGTACTGATATAACAGGGGAAAGGTTCAGAAATGATCATATAAAATGAGCCTCTTCGGTTTTTTAGGCCAACGTAATCCAAGTCTCCTGCACATGTACAAACTAGGGAAGATATCAAAAAACATATATGGTAGATTACGAAAATAATAGTCTCTTTATATTGGATAAGATTATACAAATTGTGATTGTAATAGTTCTGGTCTCTTCAACAATAAACAGATGAAGGCACCACTTTCAGAGGGCCCAGATGACCAATTTGCTCAATATTAAGACATTTCCACAGGCACTGTTCTACTTTTGAGGTGAATATAACATGGCCAGATTCCATGTAAAAGACTTGGAACACACAGCTAGATCAAAGACCAAATTTTCAAGTTTTATTGCAGTGATCTCCTCAGAAGGTGGGATAACGGTTTCGAGAACCCTATCATATCCAGTTCTAACATGTAGTCCATCTTCGGACAAGGAGTAGTACCCTTCCAATCCTGGTATAACTAGTACATTTTGGCAAGTACTGCTTCTAATCATGCACCAATTAGGTCTACCTGTTGATAGATTGAAAGCCTCTGATGCTTTAGTAGTTGAGAGTTAGTATTAAATGTATAGCAATAATTGTACAGTCTATATATATGTATGTAGTATGTATGGGAATGACAACACAAATCAATAAAATCTTCTCTCATAGGAGGAACATAAACAATTGTAGGAGAGCTAGATTCACCCTTAGTCACAATTTCAGCCATACTCTTTTCTTTTTTTCTTTTTTTAATTTTTTTTTGGGTATGAGATTTATTTCCATTCACATAAAGTAGATTGATTTTATACACAAACAAATTTGGATGCATGCCATAAATTATTTATTTTAATGCATGACAAATATGCACACTCATATATATATAGTCTGCATTTTATGCAGATATATTTTACATCTATAGCTATTTGTGTGTGAAAATATAGAATCCAATATCCCCTTTTTCGACTTTCATTGATGGGAGATTAATTGTGTCCCTCGTACATGCATCACTAGAGACTAGGTGGATTTGCTAGCAGGGTGAGGTCCCCCTAAATTCATGTAAAAGCAAGCTAACTAAAATTTAATTATAAAAAATTTAAGAAATAATTTTAAAATTACATATATTAAATTTTATTTTTGTGATCCAAAAATATACCTCATCGTGACATTATTTTTTTTTAAGGATGTTAGATGACCCATTTCCCTAAAAGCAAAGGCATCACTGGACCACTTTTTAACACTAGCATAGGGTGACAAAAGAGTAAACCTATTATGTCATCACCATCTTATTAAGAAACAAAAATACAAATTTACGCATGTTTGATTTTATTTATGTTGGATTGTCGTTCATTTAACTTTTGATTCCATTTTACATGAGAACACATTTGAACATTTTTGTTTTTCTGACTGATTTTTTCTTTCGAAATTATTGCATATTGGTCTGAAAGTTCAGTGAAATTCATATATCCGATGGTGGTCGTCCATAACAGTGTATATGCTTTGCTATTATAAATAATAAAGGCATGCTTTAAGTAAGTTACGAGTTTTTAAATTGTGTAGTTGGTATGAGGGAGAAAAAAAATTAGAATCAGCTCCGAAAATAACACAAGAATAATTAGTATCTCATAATTTGCCCCCCCTATATTGTCAAGCTTAGCAAATGAAGTAAATTAGATTTTTCATAAATTATGCACCTTTGGAGCCGGGTTATCTTTTACTTTATTCTCCGGTTGCACCTCAATTTTATTATGATAGTTGTGCATATGTATTAATAATAAATATTAAAAAAGAACCACAATTTAAAAATGACCCTTATTAAGGAAAACCAAAAGAGAGGATTAACACAACTCATTTCCCACTTACAAAGTACCATTTTGGTATAACTTTTCAATTATTCCAAACCTAGGGGAAACCCCCAAGCCTTTATAGTTTATATAGTACATATTCTTTTGCAAGCACAAAAACAAAATATTATTTTCTTAGCACATAAAAAACATTACAATTTAGGAATAATATCATGCCCATTGTTCTTGGAGGAATTGAGATCACTCTCTTGGTTGAAGTCCTCAATGGTACTCTGTGAGGTGGCTGTTGGGAGATTTTTATAATACCACATAGCCCAAAACACAAAATTAAAGAAATTAACAAAACTTAGGGTTGCTAATAACCAATAAAAAAGGTCAAGCCTATCCTTGTTGAGATCATTATCACTTAGCCAACCCCCGTGAGAAGATCTTGAAGAAGTGATCTTATTTACCAAAGACACCAAAATAGAGCTAAAATAGAACCCGAAAGAGAATGAGCAATAAGTCAAAGCCGTTAAAAAGGTTTGCATCCCGTGTAAGGACTGTTTGTAGAAGAATTCGATCAACCCCACTGCAGTGAACATCTCTGATAACCCGAAAATTAAATATTGAGGGGAAATCCAAAATATTGATAAAACTTTATTCTCATTTAAAAATGTGTTTCTCCTTTTGTTCTCTGTAAGTGCAGCGGCGACCATCGAAAAAGTCGCGATAAACAGGCCGAACCCTATTCGTTGCAAAGGCATTATTCCCGAGGGGTGTCCGGTTACTTTTCTTGCGAATGGTACGAATAAAAGGTCATATAGTGGGAGTACGAAGATGAGAATAATGTAAGGGATAGACTGGAGAGAGGCGGGTGGGATACGGAAGTTTTTCGTGAGGTGGGTATTCATGTTACTCCCTTGTTGGATTGAGAAGGTTTGGAGTTGGGCTAAAATGGTGTTGAAAATAATGGTAGATGCAAAAATGGGGATTATGGAGATTAGGGTTTTTACTTGTTCAACTTGAGTGACAGTGCATAACCTCCAAGGGCTTTCTTTTGTGTCTTGGATTTTGATGCATGCCTTGTCTAAGAACCTGAAATAATTACAAGTAATATTTGGTTTACTAGGATAAACTTTATTTATGTGATTTGCAATTTAGGATCAAAGATGGATATTCAAATAAAGTAGATATGATTTAATCCTACCGCTAAATACAAGAACTTAATTTTAGAAATAAATAAGTTTGACATTTTGTGGAAATTAGTTTGGTATTTCTTTCACCGTTGCGACAAAAGTTTTGGCAACAAAATATAAAGTATGGTTACTAGTAGTATTATTATTAGAGTGTAGTATGGTATCCCCCTTCGGATTTAGGCTTGTTTGTGTTTCTCGGTGTAATTATAAATATGTGACTCAAGGTTCACGGCAAATTACCGATTCATATTCCATCCATATGGTCTTGTTGTCAGAATCAAGCACCAAAATCTCTTGAATCTCTGTTTCATATTATTAATTCATAGTATTATTACGATATGTTATGAATGATGTCGCAGAATCTTTAGTGCTTGTAATCATGCCTTCGGAACTAAATAACTTTGTCACTAAATCTAAACGTTTTTCTTTCTCTCTACAAACTTAAATTTAGGTTAGAGTTTCTTAGTGAGAAATGAGAGAAATAAGCATAAATAAATACTATTGTTATTAGTTTTCATTACCTGAATCTTTCAGTATGAATAAGGCCAACAGACACCATTTTTGGGGTCTCATGAAGCATTTCAAGATTAGATGGACACACTTCTTTTCTCTTCAAAATTGCAGCCACAAAAACCTAAAAGACAAAAAAAACACAATTTAAAGTTAGCCACCTGTATTTAAAGAAAACCTCAATGATAAGACATGCATGTTCCCCTAAAATAGCGCATACTTATAAAATTTAAAACATGGTGAATCATAATGTACCTATGGATGGTCACCAAAAAAGACAATAATAGTATTATTATATTAAAAAGAATACAATAGTATTCTTGCATATTAATGTAGTGTTACGAGCACAAGTGCACAAGATACCATTTCTAAACAAAGGGCAAAAAAGTTTTTACACTTTAGGCAAGAAAGTTCATTAAAATTATTCAATAAACTTCAAATTGGAATTAAATATGATAAAGCATATAGTAATCACAACATGATCAATCAATTAAGGTAGCAAGATTACCTCACATTTGAGAAATAATAATCCAAGATGCTTTATATAATGAAGAATATAATTAATGTGATAATATAATGATTATTTGAAGAAACTTACACAAGCGGACAAACTAGATGTCCAATTTGCTATTATAAGAATTATGAGGGTGCTTCTATGATCTACATTTCCGTCTATTTTTAATTTTTTTAATTTTTATGTATGCCCTACTTTGAAGCAAAAGAACAAAAATGACCTAAAACACGCAATTATCAAAGTCAAATAATTGGACTCATCCTTACATTTATATATTATACTAGAACGATATTAATGATAAAAGGTATAAAGATTGATTTAAAAAACAAAATACACTAGTAATTGATTAAGCTATTGGACTTAGTTGGCTTGATCGGAAACAAGTATGCCACAAACCATGCAAATCAGGGCATATGTATAACATGAGATATAGTATGAACAACTTGCTTATTAAATAAGTTCACAAAATTCCTGCATATATACAAAGATATAAATTGAATAATATTACACTAGGATCAAATTTTCATGCAAGTGCACTATAAAAACTCAATGGCACTAACCCAGATTGATTAAGCAACCTAGTTTAAGTTTTAATCCAGTGATGATTAGCCCTACATATGACCACATATGAGGAAAATAGTCGGATTATTTTATGATATTGTACGTAGAAGACAAAATACTAATTCGAAAAGAAAAACAAGCAAACAAGGAAAAAAAAAAAAAGCCCTAACAAGCGATATTAAACGATTATTATATGTTCCATAATCTCAATAATATTTTGTGTCTACAACATCAACACTGATATTATACGATTATCGTATGTTCCATAACCTCAATAATATTTTGTTCAAATTAGCCACACCGTTGTGTCACAAGTCATTATTGTAGGTCTGAGATTACAAAATGTTGTTACGACTAAATCTGTTGTGTTTTCTTGTTACGACTAAAAATCACTCGGTTAGTATTAATTATGGTATACTTTGTCAACAAAGCTGTGTTTTCTTGTTATGAGATTAAAAATAATGATAATAATAATAATATGTTGCTTCCCAAAAAAATAAAAAATAAAAAAGTGAGAGAGAAGGGAAAATCCTTGTCAACCCCCTGGCATTAACATAAAAGTCATATCAGGTTTCGAAATGTCCAGATTGAGCCATAACTAATAACCTAAGAAATCGTTCATCGGAGTGACAAGATAAAAAAGCATCTTCAAACCCCATTATTATTTTCAATAACTATTGCTATGCAAAGTTGAAACTTCTTCTGCTTCAGGGTGAGTTCAATATTTTACTTTGGCAAAAATATTATTAACAATAATAATACTACTACTGATAATAACTTAATGATAGTTTAGTGTATCACCTGAGCAATAGGTGTGAAGATGCTTCCTTTGGGAGGCTTGTTCCTGTAAACAAGAGTACCGCACACCAAGCTAATCAAACCCATAGCCATCACAGCTGCTGAGATACCGAACCCTAAATCCATACCCGAGTGGGTCTGGACCCACACAAGGACGGTTAGGGCAACGAGTTCGCCTACGGAGAAAGCAAAATAAGCACCATTGAAGTAAGAAGATAGCTTCTTGTTTTGCTTCGGGTCATCTTTATCAAATTGGTCAGCACCGTAAGAGATCATGTTGGGCTTTACGCAACCACTCCCTAGTGCTACCATGTAGAGCGCCACGAAAAAGATCAATGCTTTTATCCCTTTTGGTTGTATGCATTTCTCACCACCATTTGTTGACATGAACATGTTGCACTTGGGTGGTTTGAGTTGGGGAAGATGAGCTTGCACTGATAGTAATATAAAACCCTAGAAATTTTGGCACACGCAAAAAAATAATTAGACTTCGTTGTAAGCATGTCATCTTACTTTGCCTTATACAAATTAATTGTTTGAAGACTTCTTACATGTATATATCCACTACCGTAGATTGGAGTGTGAATTAATATGTTGAATTTAAATGAAACATTACATAAGCCGAAATGAGGAACAAAGTCGATTTCAGAGGTTCAATCGAGGGTTTCTAGGAAACACTGATACCTAGTTAAACATGAAAGTTACCCTCGCAAATTAAGCCCCAAGAGGAAATATACTCAAAAAATGCATATGTGCTTTTTTAGTACGATGGCATCATTTTTGCGGGTAACTCAACTTAGCTCAATTAAACTTATATACATTTAAATTGATTACGGTTGAAGAGATGAATCTGCATTATTCTAACATTTTGACAATCACTTTGTATTCCATTACTAAGCTTTAGCCATAATCCCATACATGAGCTCAAGTTTGTGTATGTTCTGATACATTTTTATAAACTAGAAGAATTACATGTACGTTGCACGAGCTATTATTTTTTTAAATATATATTTAGATTTTTGTAATAAATTTGTGGCATCATCATTTCCATGTTTAGTATTTGCTTTCCCAAATGCACTCATAATATATGAGTTTACAAATAGATACTACATTTTATTTTTGGGAAATTCAAAGAAAACAAATTCAAAAAATAATTGTATGCATGTATGTCAAAAGAAATTATATGACACATCTACAAGTTACTCATCTTTATTTGAAAAATATTTTGGATTTGAAAATAAAAATTTTAATATTAATTTGTGATTTTTTTAGTGGAGTAAGGTATTTAATGCCTAAATGATCTTCAATTTAATAAATTATATATTTATTCTTTAATGGTCATTAAATGAATGAAAATTTAATGTATTTTTATTCCTCATAAAGGAGCATTTTTGAAACCAAAAAAAGAAAAGAAAATTATGGGTTTCACACACTTTTAGGGTAGAGTTAGATATATCATTTTCTTTTATTCAATAGTCAAGCTATTAAAGAAAAATGATCTTTTTCTTTATGAGAAAAGTGTCATACATCACTAATGTACAAAATTTCAAATACAAATAGATTTAGAGGCATGACAAATTTGCATAAGATATGAGGTCTACATATGTTTATAGCCATATGTTATGCATCCAAATCCGCTTTATACATAAAAAATATGTTTATTGATGGTGTAAAGAAATTAATCTCCTTTTATGCATGAATATTTCTATGATAAATCCAATCATGAAGCCAAGTAAGGTGCATGTCAATACATTTGAAAATTTGATATGTATAGATGAGACTTACAGATAGCTCGGCGAAGCCAAATATGAGGATGGTCCAGAAGCAGCCGAGATAAGAATCGGAGAGGAAGCCTCCGAGGAGCGATAGAATGAAAATTGTGCCTACAAAGTTTGTGACGATGTTTGCGGACTCAGACAACGAGAAGTGCATCTCGTTTATCACATACGTTATCAGGTTGTTCCCTACCGCTGCTATTCCCATTATCTCAAATGCTTGAAGCCCTACACATGTATATATAGAGTGATATTAGAATATAACATGAATTAAGTAACGGTTTTATAATCGATAACATATATAAATCAAGCCAACTCACATGGTCATGGATTCTAACAAATAAGGGAAAATAATACTCGTTGAAATAAATAAATAAATCTAATTCTAATAATAAGAAGATTAACTTAATTGGAAGTAAATCATTCTAGCTAGATATTTAATTAAATGTTAAAGTACCTAATTTATTTTATATTCTAATAGAAAGGGGGTTTATTAGTTGCTAAGAGTTTCATTGGATGCTTCTATATCTTTTTCAACCAATTGTTACTTAAAGTATTGTCATAGAAAATGAACATAGATGCAAAAAAAATTGTTTAAAAGTACCTTTGGTGGCTATTAAGAAATTGACATATAGCTACACAAGAACTGGGAACGGAGAACTTCCGACCTCCTCCTACGACCAACAACACTTTGTATAATGATATACTACCTTCTTTTTCCCATTATATGTACAAATAAAATTGACCAAAATAATTCTACCATTTTCAATTGTGAACATAGTACTCCCTCCGTCCATTAGTAACAGGACTAGTTTAATTGACACGGATCGGATTTTTATGCAATTCCAAATTGAATTGAATGTAAATGTCATGTATACCCCTATGAACATTTAACTTATTGTTGTCTCTAATAATAATTCATAAAAAGTAATCATGTTATTTATCTTTATTTTGTAATCATTAAACTTTTCCAAAAAGGAAACTATCAAATAATTATTAGATAACCAAAATAGAAATTAACTAGTATATTATTTGTGGACGCAAGGAGTACGTTTTTTTTTTTCCTGCTTTTAATGCCATTGCATTAGGTTTTATTATTTAGCGTTTCCCAAAGAAAGTTATTATAAAAAAAAAAGAAAGATAAGTAAGAAAATTTCAAGACCATGGAGAACAAAAAGTAGTGGTAACAAAATCCATCAATGCAAAGCCAAAGAAAAGTATTAAAGTAAGTTAGATTAGTCTAAAACTCTCTATATGTTGAGGAAAAATATGATATATGTATGTATGTGTGTGTATAGAGAGAAAGATACACACACATATATGTATATACATATATACCAAGAACGAAGGCAGCAGCCTTCATGCCACCATGCTTGCTGGGGTTGGAAGGTCTGCCTCTCCAATCCACCATGCTTCTCTCTTCTCCACGCATCTCTCTCTCTCTCTCTCTCTCTATCTGTTTCAATATATTGATGGTAGTGAGTTTGGGGGTGGTCTTTATTTATAGATAAATTTATACCAGAAAATAAATATATATAATCACTTTCCAAAATATATATGTGTGTGGGGACAGAGCGTAGCGTGGACTACAGCAGCAATACTATTTGTATATCTTGGAAACACTATTGAGAGGAACAACAAAATCTTGCAATTTTTGTTGCTAACTTTATACTGCCTTGAAAATGACCTACATTTTGGACCACAATAGCTAATTACTTCAAATTAAATTAAATTAGTAGTTCATAAAAAAATAATATTATTGTTTTTCCCTCAGCAAATTATAATCATAAATTTCTATTTTGAAATTTCTGATATAGATGTCCAGGCGAAACAAATAATACCACTGTCACTCGTAATTAGGTGTGTAAATGAACAGAACCATTCAAGAGCGACTCATGTTCGACTTGCTTTATAAAAAGAGCCCAACAAAAGTTTGATTTTAGATCTTGTTTACTAAATGAGACGAACAAGAACTATGTGCAACTCGACTCGTTTACTCGAGAGTTTGGCTCGTCTACATATATTCATCAAATCATAAATAGATATAACACACACACATATACATATATATAAGTATTATAATGTTAGTAAGGAGAGAAAATAAAAATCATTTTAAATTTTTTGTCCATGCAGCTGGAAATAAATATAATTTTCCTGCATCGAATGGCAACAAAGAGCTCAAGTTTTCCTTCTTTGTTTAATTGCTCTTCATGACAACTAAATGAGCATAATTGATTCAATAGAACTATAAATAATTGGATTTCAAGATGGGTCTGCGGAAAAAATAATAATAATTGGTCCTTAAGGTGTGGTCTCAGTAGATATAACTTAACATAAGTTTTAACTATTATTAAAAGAACTGGCTTATGGGCCAGTCTAAACTCTTGATACTAAGAGAGAGTTGGAACTCGAGTTGGATAATTTAGGCTCATGAAGAGCTAAGTTTAAGTTCGAGGTCAATAACAAAACTGATGAAAGGAGCTTGAATACCGCCAAGCTTGACTCGGCTAGGCTCGATTACACCCGTTGCTTGTGGCGACTCATAATCTTTAAGTATAAAAATAAAGAAAAAAAATGGCAGGATAAATTAGTTAAATTTGCATATCATAATAACAGAGTACAAAAATAAAACAAATGATATTAAGCTATATGTCTAGTCAAATTATGCTACTTTTTATTGACTCGACTCTCGAGTGAGTATGAAGGAGCCGTGTTACCAATGGCCAATTGTAGTTTCTGAAAAAATTCACCAAAACCTAGGTCTAGTGCAGTGCCGTACCTGAGATTTTATGGGCCTAAGTCGAACTTAAGAAATTGAGCCCCTAAAAAATGGGTTGCGATTTTTTCTTTAATGTAAAATTTTGAAAACTAAACATATGAAGTATAAACACAAATATAAAAGACAATAATATATAATAT
>MKEJ01037264.1:0-13719 GCA_001753735.1 Embelia ribes
TTTTTTTTTCGTGCACATTGTTACTTGCATACATGTAATTAATTTTTTCTCAATTTTCCTACTTCGGATTAGATGGTTCGTGGAGGACATAGACATGGACGTGGACAGAGACGCAACCGTAGACGTGGTCATGATGGACGGAGTTGTGTTGGTCGGGCACCAGTTCCTATTCCTCCAGTTACACATGCGCATCTCGAATAGGAGGTTGCCTCGGTAAGAGTCTAGGGAGACATTCTGGTGGCTCAAGGAATTTCTGCACCTGCACCAGCAGTGAGAGTCTATGGGGTCACAACGATACCTGTATTAGTGAACCTACCATAGTTGGCTACTATATTGGTTCAACAAATAACTCAGCATATTGCTCAGGTGATATAGGCTGCATTCTGCATTCACCAATTAGGGAGCACAACAACTTGCACCACAACCTGTTGGAGACCAGGTCACTAGAGCGCATACTGAGATTGGCTGGTTTGGGATTCAAGTATTCCATGGAGGTGTTAATTCGGAGGAAGCTAATACTTGAGTAACCAATCTGGAATATCATATTTGTATGTTAGAAGTGACTGATTGAGTTGTCAAGGCACGGATAGCTCCACAATATCTGCAGAATGATGCTGTAAAGTGGTGGAAAAGTTACACCGGGGTATGTGATATCACTGGTATGATATAGGATGAGTTTAAGGGGGCATTCCTAAACCGGTACTGTTCTTATAGATTCAATGATGGCAAGGTTCGGGAATTTCTTATTATCGCTTGGGGTAGTCACACGTTTTTGGAGTACTCGACATAGTTTCTGACTTTGGCCAAATTTGCTTGACGCGTTGCTTTGACCAAGGATGACCATGTAAAGCGATTCGTTGAGAGTTTGAGAAACTGCATTCGGCATGTTGTGGCATTGGTAGACCTGACCGCCATGGACATAGCGGTTCAAAAAGCTGAAGAACAGGAGGAAATAGATCAGCAAGAGAGGCAAGTATAAGGGAAGAGAGATTGGAGACTAGAATCAAATAATGGGCAGCAGTTTTAGGGACCGAATAATCAGAGAAACAGGAAGAGAGGACGTGATGATAGAGCATCTGGACAGTTAGGTAGCATATCGAACTTTAATGGGGCAGGATCTTTTAGTGGAGGTCCAAATAGGTACAATAAGTGTGGAGATACTGGACATGTTATTACTTATTGTCTATTGGTTCAGTGCTTTAACTGTGGAGGTTTGGGGCAAACACAGAAGGTGTGTACGGGTTCAAAAATTCTGAGTCAGAATCCTCGTCAGGCACCATCGGTTTAGCAGGGTGGGCCAGTTCAGTCGAGGGTTACTTAAGGTCGTGGTGGATACTAGGGGGACTGGGAACCATGGAGATGCATCTACTTCTGCATCAGTAGCACCATGTATGTATGCTATTCCCAATGCACCTGCTATTTCAGCGGATGCGTCTATCATTCGAGGCACATTCATGGTTGTCAATATCATACTGTACACAATTTGTACTGTACAATCCGTACCATCGCACATAGTAAACATGCATATCTCCGGATTGTGTCGCTCAGCATCAGATATCGGTGGTGAAGCAACAGACTCGCACGATACAGATCATATATCGTATCGTATATGTATCACCGATTTTAGGAAAAAAATAGAAAATAACAAACTAAATCACAAAAATTACCTCAATTTATAAATACAATCCTTCCATAGTTATCCATATCCAATCAACAATCTTAATCATCGAAAATCAAATATTATTTCATTGTAATTTGATTCTAATTTGATCTCTATAATTGCCCAAAAATTTATGAAAGGGAAATTACAAAATTGGGGTTGATCGAGGATGGTGGCGGTGGTTTGTCTCATCTCTGTTCTTGTCTTGGTTAGTATTTATGTATATATCAATGTGTTATATCATATGTACAGACATATAAATATATTTATATATTTATTATTATTATATTCATCGTGTGGTGCGGGTTAGTGTAAATGTACTATATTACACTACATTTATTAATATATGTAATATATTTATATACATCATGATGTACTATATATGTGTGAACTTATAAATGTAACATATATTTTCTTTGTGGTATATACTAGTATACAATTATACATTTTATAAATGTAATAATATAAATTTAATATACATGTATTTGTATATATGTACAATATATTTAATATAAATACTACTTCCGTCCCATTTTAATTCTATAAATTATTAAATTTTGCATTTATAAGCTTTTTACGCATTTTCAAGTGACATTTATATTTTTTATAACATAATATATTTGTATTAAAACAATCTTACGATACACTATACGATACGATACAATATAGAAAAATATAGAAAACGATAAGGGACCAAAACATTTTTTGACAACATTAGGTACACTATTATGTCATTCATCATGTGTACATGTTCTTTTTTATACTGGTGCATCCCAATCTTTCATTGCTGTAAGTACAGTTATAACTTTGAGATTAGTACCATAGTTATTAGACACACATATTTCAGTAGATACTCCATTAGGCAGGCATATCGTTCCGAGTTTCTTGTGTCGTCGTTGCTATATTCTCATTTCTGATCATGACTTCACTTGTGATTTTCTCGTTTTGGACATGTCTGGATTTGATTTTATTCTGGGCATGGATTGGTTGTCAGACAATCGGGTTGTGATAGAATGTGATTGTTATCGGATTACCTTGCATCCATTAGGGGGAGTTGTTGTTCGGTATGTTAGAGACTGGGATATTCCTTGGGCGATTACAAGACCAGCAAATAATACTCTTAGCTATCTTTTGGCTAGTTTTTTTGTTGCTGAAACTGCAAGTGTACATCTAAAGTTACCTCCTATTGTTCATGATTTTCCCGGTGTATTTCTGGGGGATCTTAGTGGGCTACCGCCACATCGAAAGGTAGAGTTCACCATAAATCTTATTCTTGGTATGAGTCCGATTTCTGTAACATCATACATGGTAGAGATGGAATGATAGATTACTAAGTTGCTAGATAAGTGTTTCATGTAGCGTAACTCTTCACCTTGGAGTACCCCGACCTTATTTGTTCGGAAGAATGACAGATTGATCTTCGTTGAATCGGGTTACCATTACGAATAAGTACCTGATGCCGATGATAAATGATTTTTTTGACCAGTTGAAGGGGTCAAAATGTTTCTCAAAGATTGATCTTCATTTGGGCTATCACTAGTTGAGAGTTAAAAAGGAAGATGTGGGGAAGATTGCATTTGGGACTAGATATGGTCATTTCGAGTCTCCAGTCATGCCACTAGGACTGATGAATGCTCCGACAGTGCTTATGGATTTGATGAACAAGGTGTTCCGGGAATATTTAGACCGATTTGTTATCGTGTTTAGCGATGATATTTTGGTTCACTCGAAAACCGAAGAGGGGCATCAAAAACATCTGAGGATTACTTTGTGGATACTTCGAGAGCATCAGTTGTATGCGAAGTTATCGAAGTATGAATTTTGGCTTCAAGAAGTGAAATTCTTAGGACATGTCATGATGACAAAAGGGGTAGCGGTAGATCCATTGAAAGTTGAAGCAGTATCGAATTGGGAGCAGTCCAAGAACGTTTTTGAGATTCGTAGTTTCTTGGGGCTAGAAGGTTATTATCAAAGATTCGTAAATGATTTTTCTACGATCGCATCTCATATGACTTGCCTTACACGTAAAGGGGTTAAATTCGAGTGGGATACTAAGCGTGAGGCATCTTTTATGAAGCTGAAGGAATTACTGACCACCGCTCCGGTATTGATCATCCCTAAAATGGGAGTGGGTTGTACTGTGTATTGTGATACTATAAAAGAAGGCATAGATTGTGTTTTGATACAGACCGAGAGGGTAGTTGCGTATGCTTCGAGAGAGTTGAAGACACATGGGCAGAACTATCCGACACATGATTTAAAGTTGGGAATAGTTGTCTTCGCACTGAAAATTTGGAGACATTTTCTCTACGGGGAGAAGTTTGACGTTTTCTTTGAGCATAAGAGCCTCAAATATATATTCACATAGGGGATCTGAATATGAGACAGGGAAGGTGGACGGAGTATCTGGAATAGTATAATTTCAATTTTCAATATTATCTGGGAAAGGAAAATGTTATAGCAGATGCATTGAGTCATAAGACTATGTATTTTAGCCTATCTCATATATGATGAATGGGATGCAGTGAAGACATTTGGAGAGTTTGGGTTGGAATTTCTTGATGATGAGAATATTGTTGTGGGGATCCCAATCTAATTGAGCACATTTCTTGTGCAACCAAAATTAGTTGATAGAGTTATCGAATCTCAACAAGATAATGCACGGTCGCAAAAATTCGTTATAATAACTCGCAGTGGAGAGTCCCGAGTTTGGACAATCAGAGACCATAGGGAGTTGAGATATCGGGGTCAATTGTATGTACCGAAATTCGTGAGCGAAGAGGTACTACGGGAGTTACATCAATCCCAGTTAGTTGTACATCCGAGTGGAAACAAGATGTATCATAATTTGAGTCACACTTATTGGTGGTTGAGTCTAAGGGGATAGAAAGAAGATGAGTGGTAAGATAAAACCACTCGAGATACTGAAATGGAAGCGGAAGCACATCACTATCAATTTCATCAGTGGTTTGCCTATGTCTCGGGGTCGGAATGACACTATATGGGTGATTGTAGATGATTGACGAAGTCTGCTAATTTTATGCCTATACAGAAGGAAGATGGAGTAGAAGTATTAACATGATTGTATCCTTCGGCTACGTGGTACACTCTATACCATTGTATCTAATCGAGATCCTAGATTCATATCCCAATTTTGAGAGGATATGCAGTAGGCTATGGGCACGTGGTTGACGAAAAGTATTGCTTATTAGCCTCAAATGGATAGGCAGATTAAGAGGACAATTCAGACTTGGAAAGATCATTTGCACTTAACAGAATTCACATACAACGATAGTTACTATTCGAGCAATAAGATGCCACCCTTTGAGACATTGTATGGATGACCGTGTAGGTCCCCTATATGTTGGATGAAATTTGGGCAATTGCTATTGCTTGGACCATATGTGATACAACAAACTTCAAAAATCATAAATGTGTTAAGCAGAGATTGGTGACGGCGCAGAGTCATCAAAAGAGTTGTGCCGATAAGAGGAGATATCTGTTATTTTTTGACGAGGGGAACCATGTGTTTTTTAAGGTATAGCCTTGGAAGGGGGTTATGTGGTTCGGGAAGAAAGGGAAGTTACCACTGAGGTATATTGGACCTTTCCAGATTATTGAGAAAGTTTGGAAATTGGCTTATCATTTGGCTATACCTCCGCAGTTGGAGAATGTACATCCATTTTTTCATGTATCGATGGTACAAAAATATGAACTAGATCCATCACATATTATCAATCATTCAGACTTAGTGGTAGAGGAAGATATGACGTATGAGGTGCAATCAGTGAGTATATTAGATCATCATGAAAAGATATTGCGGGGGAAGGTCATACCTTTAATGCGAGTGCTGTGGAAGTATCACGAAGTTGAATAATAGACATGGGAGCGTGAAGAAGAAATGTAGGGCAAATTCCCAGAATTGTTTACAAGTATGACTTAAACTTTGGAGACGAAATTTTCTTTTAGGGGGAAGAACTATCAGGCCCTGTAAGCTATGAGGACTAAAAACTGTAATAAACCAAAAAATAACTAAAAACTAATTATTTCCCTCCCAAATCTTATATTTTCATTATATATTCTTACATATCGTTGAAAAATAGAGAGATAAGAGGAAAGAAGGGGAAGAAACCTTTGCACAAAACCATCTGATCCAAGAGAGAGAGGATTCAGATTCATCTTCTCGTTCTCGTCGTATTGAGGTAAGTTTCAACCCCTAATTCTTTGGGTTGTTCATATCCGCTCTAGCACTAATCAACCAAAAATTTATTCTAATGGTTGATAGGCATTTAGACTATCATCAATAATGAATTTCTCAATCAATTTTTGTGTAGGGTTCGTGTCGGATTGTGAACTCTCGGGTTATAATGTTAGGGCTTTATCCTTGAGATTTTCTTGGAAAGACACTCTAAATTAAATAAGGTGCGTAGAGGAAATCATACCTTATTCTATTGAAATAACTGTATCCAATTTTGTTTTCTGGCTGTGAAATTCATATAGAATTTTGGTATTTTTAATGGCTTGTTTCGCCTATCGCTGATTGTTGAAATTTAGGAACCACCATTTGAATAGTGGTTTTGGCAGTTCAAAAGGTGATAGTAAGTACCATTCGAACCTTGGTTTTGGCCGTTTAAACTGTTACAATGGGTACTGGTCGAACTGTGATTTTAGCTGTTCAAATGGCAATCGGTTCGAATAACTCTGCATCCTTTTACACGAGAAAAGTCATAACTTGTTTTTGAAAACTCGGAATTAAGCACTATTTGAACTGTTGAAAAGATAATTGAATGAAATTTTTAACCATAAATTTGATTGGAAAAAGTCTTCCAAAATTTCCTAGTAATTCATTAAAATCGGGCCTTTGACGTATGAGACACTTTCAACGAAAGGGTGATCAAATCATATGTTAAGAAAAAAGGAAATGTGTAGGTAACTATTTAAACAAGTTGATGACTGTAAGGTCGAGTTTGTAATATACTCAAAACATAAAATCCTAAGGGGATAACAAATTGATGAGACAAGTACTATTGTTATGATGTATTGAGATATGTTGTAGGGCCTTGGAAATGTTAGTCCAGGGTTCATTGTAACAGTAGTTAACTTAAGCCTTAGGAGCACACACATACTAGTCTCGAGCCACTTTACTGAGCCATCAGTTTAGGCCTTCGGAATGTGTTTATGCTAGGGCTCGACAAATTGTAGCTATTGGTTTAGACCTTCAGGATGTCAACACCCTAGGGCTTGACGAACTATTTTAGGCCATGGAAGTGAGTTTCACTTCATGTTTGATTTAAGTACTAGTTGTCCGGGAGTATGTGATAGCTATGGTGATTGGTACTTCTTTTGACCGGGTTCCAGTAGGGTAACTCAAGATCGGGAGGGCTATCTATAGCGTTTATGCATAAAGTCTCGAAATGATATGTATTCCGAGTGGGAGGACATGTATCCCATAATGTTATGTAACATGTATCCTAGACTAGATTTATTTGGCATAGATTGCTTTTTTGGACTGAGATACTAGTAGGAAAATACATGTTGGTAATTTTTTTTCATTTATTTATTCGTTGATATCATTATTTCAATAGATTGATATTCTTTCTGTCTCGTACCTGTTTGTTTATTTTTATTTGTTACTACTTTTCTTTTAAAGAATGCCAAGTAGAAGCAGGATTCAGAAGTTAGGGAAATTAGGTATAACACAGGGATGGAGCTCACTTGAGGGTTTGGACTTAGTATTAGCATTTCTAATTGTTATTTCATTTATATTTCCAGTTAGTTGTAGGCCATTGGCCGTTATTATATTTTTATCAGTTAAAATAAAGTTGCAAGGCCAATAACATAATAATAAGGCCTAGTGGATTTGGTTTCTTTCATTATTGAATTTTAATAAATTTGACATTAAGGTATGTTTTATTTGAAAATATTGATTATTAGATGTTGGATGGTTTGTTAGTGATGTGTTCGGGGTTGTATCGAATTCCGGGGCATTGCATTCTGGGTCTTTAGCCATATCTGCTTAAAAAATATGCAAACATATTATTAGTTCCTTTCAAATATTCAATCTCAAAAGAATATTCTGATATAAAATTATACCCATTTAATTTTCTTCCATTCATATTATTGTTTTTTGCAATCAAAAAGACCTTAATTGCTTTATTATCGGCTCTGATAATAAAAATTTTAGGGGCTAAATAAAATATGAATTTTTTAATGTTAATTTAATGGCCAACAATTATTTTTCAAATATAATATATTTCATTTTTGCTTATGCAAATTTTCCTAAGTTATAATCACAAATTAATTCTTCTTTCTGAAGTTTTTAATAAATTGGTTTATTTCTTTGTCATATTCCTAAAAATGATGATTCAGCTCATTTCTCAGGTTCTTCTTTCTAATTTTCTAATAGTATAGCTTTTAAGACACATATCTCAGGCATATGTTTCTAGGATTAGTTTATCTAGTCTTTAAGGATAATAAACTGAGGGTAAATCTTTTAATTGTTCTTTAATTCATCTAACTACTTCAATATCTTTTTGGATCCAGGTAAATCTAATATCTTTGTTTAATTTTTCCAATAAAGTTAACTCTAGTCTGGTTAGATTTTTAATAGAATTTCTTCCATAATCTAAAATTCCTAATAAGCTTTGTAACTGTTTCATTTTAGTTAATATTTTTAGGAAGTCTTTTACTTTTGAGACAATGTGTTAAACCTTTGTGACTTAAAATTAATCCTAAGAATTCAATTTGTTATTTTTTAACTTTTATTTTCTTTGGTAATAATATTATTCCGTTTTTTAAGGTGATTCTTATGTTCTTCTAGTATTTTAGAGAAAATAAGAATATAGTCTATGTAGACCGCACAAAAATCTTTCATGTCTTTAAAAATTGTATCCATCCATCTTTGAAAAATTTGTGGTGCAATATTTAATCTAAAGCCATTACATTCCAATGATAATGTCCTATTGGGGTATTGAAAGCTTTCAATGCTTTTTATTCCTCCATAAGCTTAAGCTGCCAATATCTTGATTTACAATCAAATTTGCTAAATTACTTAGATCATTTGGTGAAGTTAATAAGTACATCTTTTCTAGAAATAAAATATCCTTCAAATTCTAAATGTTTATTTAATCTTTTATAATTAATTACCATTATGACTTTTACTCTTTTGATCTCACTCCAGTACGGTTAATGTTAAATTTATAATTGCAATAATCATTTGTGATTTTTACAATAATAAATTTAATATGATATCAGAGTCATCCTATCTTTAAATTTGGCAATTGAAATTAATTAATTATTAAATCACATGTGCAAGACCCACCTAAAATTGGTTGGACTATGATTAAATATTGTCTGCACGTATGGGAAAGTGTTACAGATAATATTATCTCATATCGATCAATAATAAACTTAATCCCTAATCTATAATTATACGGGCACCATTTCTTTGCAAGACGATTTTTAAAGATGAATTATACTAATGTGATTGTTGCAATTTTCAACTTAACAGATTTATGACTGAATTTGCAGCAACAGTTTAATTATTTTAACTTGCACGAACACTGTTCATTAAGTTCTTGTGTTTTTTAAATAAAGTTTTAGGTCTACTATATTTCCGTTAAGGCCACAAGTATATTTTTATCATTATTACTCTTCTTATATACCCTATAAAATGACAATCTTCATAATCAATAATATGCAGTGTTACGATGTATATCTATAATTGAATGGAGAAAATGGAACCAAAAATCGACATCCATATTGCATTTGTCACGCTTTAAATATTATTCGTCGTTATTTAAAATGTCCTTTATTAGTAAAATCATTTTCAAGCCATAAGTTTGAGTCCTATATAAATTTATATTGCTAATGAAAGTGATGATTCTATTTTGTTGCTATCTTTGGTCCACCGAAAATGCATAATGTCTCATTATAAAAATATATAAGATATGGTTCAAATATAAGCCATACGACATCTATTTTTGGTTTTAATAAATGAAGAGAAACACTTTTCAACAATAATTATATACTTTGTCTTCATCAGTTGTTTGAAAAAATTTAATATATGAAACATATGAGATGAGAATAGCAATAAATTATCCCTTAAATGGCATTATGCAGTCTATATCAATTTAGAACTAGCTCATTAATTTGTTGACACTAGTCACTAGAAATTAAGATTTTATTTCATTTAACATACACCTTCGTATACACTAAGTCACAAATTTCCGTAATCTCATGCTTCCATCTTAATGTCAAAGTTCGCATTTAGTTCCCTCTAAATGGCAATATTATTGCTGTATTAAAATAAATTTTCCGAACATTATGCAAATAAGTATCATGAATGCAATTTTTTAAGAAAAATTCCACACCATATTTTTTTATTTTGACTTGTAAATTAGCTTGTTTTCATGTATTTATTTTAACAACTTGCAATTCCAGTATTAAATATATGCAAATTTATTTTATTTAAATAAAGCATATTTAGTTTTAATTCAAATCGTTACGTTCATAAGCATCATGCTTTACCAAAGCAAAACATTGCTACCTAAAAAAAGGTTCCCTTGCCCACGTAGTTGTACGATACTCTTGTGAAATTACACGCTAATATGAAAAATTAAAAATGAACGATAAAAAAAGACAGAGATTTATTGATTCAGCTTATTAAATATGACTACATCTTGGGGTGCCTGACTCAGAAATATTTCATTATATGAAAGATATGGTTATATTTACAGAAATTGATGCATTTATACTAGAAACATAAGCCTAAATAAATAAATATGTTAAATAACCAAAATATCCCATAAAGATATGTACTTATACTAGGATACACGGTAATAAGATGTGGTTTACATTTTATTCAGGCTACACAAAGCAATAGCTTATAGTACCATATTAAGTGTAAACCGTATCACAAAACAAAAATTTCAAAGACATTTCTACAAAGTCTGTGTCCCCTATGCAAATGAATAAAAAAAAAATACGCGGCACTTTAAATATAGTATTTGCATTTCTTTATTATTTATATACTAAATCATGTCTAGAGTTATTAAAACAAGGTTAGAGGTTGGGGGGAAAAAATGAGCATACAAATATTCATATGTTAACCATGGTGATGCAATCACTAGTTCATAGGCATTAAGATCGTGTTTGCAGAGCCAACAAGATACGTACAATCATTGCAAATTAAAATTCCCCTCTACTATATTTATAATGCCATCATTATTATTGTAGTGTATAAAGAAATTTACCAAAATGGGCCAATTTCTATACTTATTTACTAAATGGTCACTTTTGAAATTGTTTATCAAAATGTGTCACTTATAACCAAAAGACAAAAATACCCTTAGAATTGATTTGTTTGTAAATTACTCTTTATTATAAGTAGTAAAATAAAATTAAAATTTATTTTAGAATAAGTTTAAGTTGAAATAAGTTTAATTCCAACTTATTAATATAATATAGAGATTTTTTTTCAAGTAAGTTTAATATAGAATTTTTTTAGAAACTGAAATTTTATAGAAAAAATATGTTGCAACAACCATTTCATTATGAATAAATCAGTAATATTACTTGATTTTTCTGTGTGACTTGATTGGGCTAGTTAAAATGAAAGAACATAATAAATACGCTTTCAAAATTTCAGACTATCTATTTTTAGTTAATTCGAGAACTATCATTGTTCAACATACATATGCAAGTACAATTGAAAAACTTTCCATATTCCGAATTGATATGTATCTTAATGAAAAATACTCTTTTTAAAACACGTATTACTCAATTTATTTAGTTATTTTTCATTTTAAACTTCCGAAAAATTATTTTTAAATTAAAAAAATATTATATTTTTGGGAACTTTATAATATAACAATATACTATATTGAATTTTTAGTACGTAATTTTAAGTAACATATCATATTAAATATCTCCTTGAACGACATTCTTTTTCTAGTACTAAATAATTTTATCAATTGCCCGTATAAAAGTGTATATATGCATATAAAATATTTCTGCGACTAGCTCGTAAACTATTTGTTAAGAGTTCGGCTCAAGAGGGATGTTAATTTTCTAAATAAATAGAGGTTGGGCTCAATTTTTTCATTGCAAGTTCCCCCCAAAAGTTCATATCATCTCCCCATATTTATGATTGGGCCCAATTTGGGTCTTAAACAAAATTTCCTAATATAACATGAAAACAGTTAGAAAATTATGCACAATTAAAAAACAACTTCTAGCATTAAAATGATGTCTAAGAAGCATTGGTGCCTTTAAAAGTCTCAATTAATTTTGTAACAAATAGACAGGAAAATAATAAAAATCCACACACAAATATACTTTTTCATTCCGAGATCCTAAAGCGAGTGGAAGATAATGCTTTATTTGAAAATATTTCTTAATGAATCCAATTAAATACTATTAAGATCGAGCTTAGACAAACCAGATTATGGCACAGTGTTAGGGTGTCGATTTAGTTCTTAATAAAAAGCAAACCAAGAGATATTTTAGAGTGATTTCGACATTTATATCGTATAGATATTCTTGATTTTCTTTTCTTTTTTTTGGTTCGAGTTGGTCCAAATCTTATACTACCCATTCGGAACGGAGTTATAGTTGAATCTAGCCATTAGTTTTAGAAACAAATTAAATATGCAACACTCCCGGAAAAAAAAATGTCTTATGGGATGTCACCACCAAGTTCCTTACGCTTAATCCTCAAGATTTACGCCAACCCGAAATTTAGGTCGGCCCTCATTCTCAAAATATATACACGAAATATTTCCTTTTCAACTTGAGAATTATCACATGACTTCGATATTGGCTAGTCTGCCGTTTTCCTCGACGAATTTACTCTTTGATTTTGCTGCTCGAGACGACCTCGATGAGGATGAAGATTTAGGGGACGAAGTCGACTTGTTCTTCTTTCTCCTGTGCTTTTTCGGTAGTTTTGGAAGGTCCAATGGTGGTGCTTCTTTAAGCCTTTCGGGTGTTTGTTCCCGGTCCATTGACTCAAAGTCTGTCACATGATAAAAAGGACATATCAACATAATCTAAAAAGGGCATTTTTAGTTATGAATTTCAAATCCATTTTTTTTTTTTTATTAATCAAGAAAATTACTTAAATGCACAATATTTAGGGTTTGTTTGGTTGTAATTTTTAATCAAATAAGTCATCTTATTTATGTCTAAAAAAAAGCTGGAAATGTGCAACTTATTTAGGATAAAAAAACAAAGAAGTCCAGCTTAAAAGTTGAGCAACCAAACGGTGTTAAACTTTTAAGTAAAAAAGCTGGAACTTATAAATTACAACCGAACAAGCCTGATAGCTGCAACAAAGAAAACACTTGGAACTGATCATCATAAAACAAACTACGATTGCATGTCGTATGTTTTGATACACACGTAAACACACTGAGCCGTCTCACACCTGAGAACTCGTCATTCTCTCTCACACACACACTGAGCATGTCCTGTGGAAGATGTTTTTTCAGACTCTAGAATACACATGTGTCTATATAGATGACAATAAAAATAAGAATAAACATATTAAGTATCTAAAAGTTATTTTACATAAATTTTTAATTCATGGTATTGTTATTAGTAAGAAAAAAGTTGAATTTTTTTATAGAATATATCAGTATTTAGGAATAGAAATAGGAAAATGAATGATAAAATTACAAGAACGCATTGTGAAAAAATTAATTGCAGACTTTTCAGATAAAATAAAATAAACAAAGTAAAACCTATTTTAGGGGGAAGTCCACTTAAACCTAATCCTACTCAAAAGCTAGCTAGTAAAGGCTTGAACTTAAATCCGTTGATGGGTGTTACTTTCTCAAAAAGTAAAACAAGGGTTATTGAGTCGGCCAAAATTGACTCGACTAGTCCGTTACAATTGGTAAACAGTAAAGACTCACTTCTTATTATGGTTGATACTTTATCAAAAAGCATGGTAAGAATTGGAGGGGAAGTGGAAAAGAAGAATTCTCCGAAGGCAAAAAGATTACTAGAAAAATTATTTCCAGAAATAAAGAAGAGAAGAGTTAGCTAGAATAAAG
>MKEJ01037268.1:0-14350 GCA_001753735.1 Embelia ribes
AATGCATTATCAATATGCAGCTTTATTCTGCCAGATAGCATTATATTTGTTATTCTGGAACCTTCAATTAGAGCAACAAAACTTGATATTGTATTAACATGTTCTTTAAAAAATTTCGTAGTAGTGAAATACTTTTTTTACGCAGTATAGTATGAGTCGTTGCGTTATCAACCAAACATATGTTATCATTCTCATCTGTTAATATGTTGGTGCAAGCCACGATTCTCTATTCACAAATAATAACAGTCACTTTATTAAAAGTTGATATATTACAGAGTAGTCAATTTTATTTACACAGATGAAACTATATCCCACAGAGAAAATATGCATAAAGTATTTCTTGATACATCATCTACTTATTCAATACAAAAATTGCCGTCATCAGTTAAGAAATTCGAAACATCAAGATATGTATTCCCATTATCAATATCAATGTTTCCAAGATTATAATAATCATCAAAGATGAGAGCAGTATTTTCTCATTTTTTGATCGAGTTTTAATATTACTCCACTAAGTGTTTCGTTATATGACATGAATTTTTCTAGAGTCCAACTGATTCGTAGTGATAACATACATCATTTCTAAATTTTGGGGGACCATTACCAGGTTTGGGAGTCTTGTAGACGCCATTCCTTTTATTATCAATACGGGGTGATATTTTTTTGCCAATCAGAGGTCTGACCTCCATGTCATGCTTTGTATCTAAGGGCTATGTTAGTAAATAAATTTTAAGTAAATTTCAAAATTTTGACTTTTAAGAAAATTTGAAAGTAACGGCAGTCAAACCTTAAATATGTGTTGGTACTAATATCAAATATTCAACAGAAATGATAAAAATGTTTTAATTTCTGCAGAAGTTCGTGTTGATAACATATTATAAAAATGTATATTAATACATGATAAGAAATAACATAAAATTTAATAAAGACACGATAATTACGTGGTTCAACCTCAAATATAATTTGAGAGTTAAACTTGAGCTTAGTTTATGAAAGAACCGGTATATATTTATTTTATATATGAAAATTTGAAATACAAAAATTTAAAATATTTGAAGTACACACTTACTTTTTTCTCTTTATTTTTACTCTTATATTAATAGTCTTTCTTCTTTTAATGCGTACGTATGATAATAGACAAATTTTGGAGACAATAGGGGCGTTAAAAATAAATGAATGGTGGCACGATACTTATATAAACGCTTGCATCACAGATAATATTTCAATTTAATGATTGTAGCCCTTGTGTCAATCATTTATAACAATTTTCTAGTTTTTCGATTTCTTTTCACATTAACCTAGAAACAAGTGCCCTACCATTTACTGTTTTCGTCTTTCCATCTCTCCGTGTTCCCTGCAAATTATGAACGTAACATTTCTCATCTGCAACTTGCCCATTTATATCCTTTCTATATTACATTTTAAATAAAAATTAATATACATACATATTAACCGAAAATATATTTTATTTTTTATCTTACAAAAACTAACACCAAACAAGTTGTCACAAAAAGAAAACTTAATCTCAAAAAATATTTGAACACCAACTTTTAAAAACTAAAAACAAAATATCTAACCAAACTTGCCCTTAAGTCTCTAAAATTAAATTTTATAAAAATTAATCTTGATTAATGAACTAAAATCCTTCAATTCCAATAATATTCTTTAACAACAGTAGTGCATCAAATAGAGCCACAAAATATATAAAATCACTATGCATACATATATATAACTCTAAAATGCTTTAATACCAATGTTGAAAAATTAAAACCTCATAAATCACGATGCCAAAAGTTTTCTAAAGGTGAATTGCCACTACCCTTTTTTTTTTTTTTAATGTATGTCACTAAAAAGATTAAAAAAAATGAAATATTTGTAAATAATCATGTTCAGGAGTCCAGACACTTTTCCTTTTTGGATATAATACTTTTTAGGTTATTCTCTAAACTCTAAAAGAAAATTAAATAAAACACATGTAGACATCTTCTAATAAAAAAACTCATATTTATGAAGAAAAAAAAATGATAAGCAAAAAAATTGGAAATAATATGAAAGTTGATTCAAAATCAGTAATAAATATAAATCAATATTAGAAACAATGAACAAAAAAATCTGTTATGGTATATTAAAATTATTTTTTGTTCTTGAAAGGTAAAGTAATTTTTTATATACTATATGTATTTTTCTAAATAAAATACATGTCATTATAAGGAGAAACAGTCATAATTTACCAGGGTAATATAACTATTTTCTGTGATCATTACCTTATAGTTTGTGGATGTGGTTTCGATATATGAACATGATCTCCCATTTAATATTTGTGTGCAAAAAGAAAAGGGTTAAAAGGTAGATTCTATAAAATAAAAAACGAAATTGAAAATTTTTCTAGCATTTTATTGCCAATTAGCAAGTCGTGTCATGACTTTATGTCTTATACTCCATTTTCTTTTTCGTTAATCTTTTTTCTACTCATTAATTTAGAAATTACATGTATCAACATAGTGCTGACACCATATGTTAAAATTAACATAAAGACTCAATTTTTAATTTATATCATATGATGTTATATTTGATTTCAAACAATCATTGGGTTTATTTTTTCAAAAACAAATAGCAATAACTTGAAATATGACCTAATTTTGAGTGTTCTAGTTGCTTTGCTTAGCATACAAATACAACTACTACTATTTAAATTACCAATGTCACCAAACAGATTAACATCAATTGGAAGCTTCAAACTATTCATAATATATGCAATGTTAATTAGTCAGCAAGCTCACCTACAAAATTGAAATGTAAACAAAATAATTATATATACGTCAAAGACGGAAAAGTCTACTTAGAGAAAAACACCTACATACTAATCCATTGTGATTTCATGAGCTAGAAGTAAATTAACATGAGAAAAAAAACTAAAATAATGGCACGTATAGGACATGATTATAGAACTAAGTCATCATAACCCCTACACATATCATGCACACGTGATAACTAAGGAGAAGCAAGACCATACATCACGATTAATTGTGAAAGAAGAAACTATATCTTTTAAATTTTTTTCCATTGAAGATGTCAATTGCAACAAATTGGCACTTGGCCATGCCATGTTTGAAATGAAAGTATCCGCTGCTACATGTATCCTGTATAAAAAGAATAACTTGTAAGTTGGACAGATGTTAATGATTTCTTGAAGCTTAGTATCTTTCATACTTCCTCTCTCCCATTTTAATAATTTTGTATTTATATAGTTAAGTTCCTATTTTAGAAAAATAGTTAAAAAATTACTTCAGTAAAATGAATTTATTTATTATATTTGTTTAATTACTCTATTAATTATGAATGGTACAGAATGGGTAACATTAATAAAGGATATAGTAGGAAAGTGAGTAAGAATATTTTTGATTTTAGATAATTATTGATATTTCTTAAATGCTTATGAAAAAAAAATGTGAATATTAAAATGGGACGGATGAAGTATATCTATAAGTATATGATATGGTTAGAGTGCATTATTAATTAAGTTAACCTTCTAGTTGTAATAACCGGAAAGGAAAAATAAGAAAACAAAAACCGAAACCATCTTTTATAAAAAATTATTTTGCTAATAAATTAAACCCCATTAATATAATTAATTTTTAATATCAACGGTAAATCAAAATAAACATATAATAAAATAAATAATCACAACACATAAAGGAATTTTATTTGTTATCTAAACTTTTAAATAAAAATTATCACATGGAATGAAGTTTCCGAATTAAATACCACAAACATATAAGTTTTATCTCTACTTCGTATCTGTCTCTATATATCTTAGTTGCAAGAATCTGTGAATAGTTATTGTGGCTTTTCTTATGAAGAACTTTCATTCCATTTTCCAAAATCAAAATAGTTTGGAATGTTAAAGTGTTCGGGAGGAACAAATTTTTTATTTTTTTTATTCTTAGTTCTCTATATTATGTTCACCAAATCACAAAATAGAATACATAATTTTTTTATTTATCTGAACAAAAATTAATAATTAAAGAAGATAAGGTACAAAATTTATGCCTATGAACATCATTATAAGATGTATACGTTTTGTAACCTAGCTATGCCGCATTTTTCTATAAATAATGCCAAATGAGAAATGAAAATTATAACAATAATCAAAAGAAAAACAAGAAAGGAATAATTGAAAAAGTATATTGTTTGTAAGGCTTTGTAAATAAAAAGGAAAACAAGAGGTTTAATTATGATGTAAACTATAAATTTGGTGGACTAAATGTCAATAAAGTTAAAATTGGATGGGAAAGTCAATTATCTTCTTTCCTCTTTACGTTTAATTGAACGCTCAATTTCTTACATTAATAGAGAGAACAGATAGAGAAGGGGAGATAAGAGAAGAGAAGAAGAAAGGGCAATACAAAATCCT
Source organism: Embelia ribes (assembly GCA_001753735.1). Classification (NCBI taxonomy): domain Eukaryota; kingdom Viridiplantae; phylum Streptophyta; class Magnoliopsida; order Ericales; family Primulaceae; genus Embelia; species Embelia ribes. Next base: position 4,415 of record MKEJ01037268.1, read on the forward strand.
TTGATCCGAGAGGAAAAATATATCGCATGATAATCCAAACGCAGATTAGGACTCCTCTTCTCCTTCTTGTCACTTTGATATAATTATTATCTACAAATTGCTCGGGTTGTTCATACACGTTCTTGTTCTAATTCATCAAAGTTTTATTGCAATAATAAATTGATGATTAGATAATTATTAATATTGAGCGTTATCGCTCAATGATGGTTGTAAGCTTGTGTTTGGGTGACAAGCTATAGAGGAGAGGGTTGGGGTTGACTTCCGAACTTGTTCGAAGGAATTCCAAAGTTGTCGCATAAGGTACGTTGCAGACCAATAATTCAATTATAAGGAAAACACATGTGTTGAGTATTTGGGTGTTTTCAAGTGACATGTGTTTTAATTGAGTAAGACCATGTTTTTGGGCTGTTTTTCATGATAAAATCGTGTTTAGATTGTAGCAGTTCTTGTCTAGACGAGTGGTTGTTTCATTCGGACGAGATGTACGTCGTCCGGGCGAGATGGTGTTATTTGGTTTGGATGTTAATTTGTAAATACATTTGGTTGTAATCACAAGTATGGAATATATTGTATTTTGCATGAAAACGTCAAACAGAACTTGGGGCTAGAAGTCATGAGAACCGTGGTTAGGATAGGCTGGAGCTCACTATAAAATCATCAGATTTTCTTTTCTGACAGTACTATTATTTTATTTGTCAGACAGTTGTAGGCCGTTGACCAAGTTATTATTCCCCTTTCAGTTTGAATATTTTGTAAGGTCATAAAATATGATAATAAGACAAGATGAGTGGTGGTTGTTTCATTCAGAGCAATTTCATTAATAAATTATGATTGTTCGTTGTTTTATTCTATCATATGTTGTGTATGTACATTAGTGGCATACTCAGGGATGGTTAGAGATCCCAGAGTATTACCATTGGTATTAAAGCTTAATGTTTATGACCACCTAAGGAGCTGTAAGTTATTGAGTTTGACAGGTATGAAGTCTCGAGTAAGCTAAATCTAGAAAGTCTAGTACACGTCTAGTATGCATCAATCTATGTCGCATTATTTTTCTTATGCATGTTATATAATTTAAAATCCAATAGCTTATAGTGGCAGATCGACCTTTAGTTCTGTGTTAGATAAACATGGGACATCATGTAGGTCTAACAAGAACCTTTGTTAGTGGACGAAGTTAGTGATAAGCTATTTGGGATTTACACTCATAATTTTCTTAATTTGTATAATGCGAACATACTATTGATTATCTTGTGGTTTATGATGATTAAATAGATGGCTTGTAGAGGACATGGTAGCCAAGGACGAGGTCGTAGAGGTCACAACGAACGGGATGGTTGTGGTAGGGAGCAAGTTAATCATCCCCCGGCGACGCAGACTTACCCCGAGGAGAAAGTTGCTTCAGTAGGGGTTTAAGAGGATATTTTTGTAGCACATGAGATCCCTGCAGCATAGGGGATTCTTGCAGCTCCAGCACCAATAGAAGGAGCTGTTGTGGTTGCTTCGGCTTCGTTACTATGGATCTACAACAATTGGCCCCTATCATGGCCCAATAGACTTCACTAGCAGTTCGAACTATACTAAAAACAATGGGTGTTCGTCAACTTGTTCATCAGAATGTTGGAGATCAGGTTGTGTAGGTTAAAAAAGAGATCGTTAGAGCCGAGGTACCCATATTTTATGGAGGTGTGAATGCAAAGGGAGTGGACACTTGGGTGTCTAACTTAGAGCATCACTTTCGATTAGTGGGGGTAACTAATGGACATGTGATGGCAAGGCAAGGATAGCACCGAGGTTTTTATAGGATGAGCCTAGGGAATGGTGGAAGGAGTATACCGAGGTATATGACATTAGGGAGTTGAACTGGTATGTCAATGATGCCTTCTTCAACCAATTTTTTCACAATCATACCAGGATGGCAAGCTATGCGAGTTTCTGAGTCTCACATAGGAGCATTAGATAGTGATAGGGTATTCGGTAGAATTTATGGCTTTGGCAAACGTTATGGCTTGGAAAAATATAGCAAGGCTTATGTAGCAACTAAAGCGGACCCAGTGAATAGGTTTGTGCAGGGGTTGAAGTCTCAAATTTGACGGATGATGATTGTTGTAGGATCGACTACTTATGGCTTGGTTATGCAGAAGACCGATGAGCAAGAGGCTATCGATATGCAAAAGAAGAAAGCGCTAGATAGGAAAGGGTTGGGGAATTTAGGACAAAATCAGGGTTAACAAAACATAGGACCTATTAGTAGTTAGGGGAGCCGAAAGAGAAGTCGACGAAACTATAGGGGCACGATCTTGTAGGGCCAATAAGCGAGCAGTTTTGCAGCTGGTGGGGCAGGGCTTGCTAGGTCTAGTCGAGAACCATGTTTCAGATGGAAGAAGGAAGGCCAAACATGATACTATTATCCTATGATTCAATGTAGCAACTATGGGGTGATAGAGCATATGCACAGTATTTTCCCGGAGAGGGGTGTACATACTCAGGTGACTCAGACAACATTGACTTAGTCTGACCGAGTGACACCACCAATACTTCCATCCAAGCTTGCTCAGTCAGGAGTAGTGACAGGCGAGAAAGACAATAGGGAAGTGGGGACCAAGTAGCTACTTCCACATTAGCGCCAACGATACCGATATGCTTGTATACTCTTCAGGAGGTCCCTACCACTTCGGCAGAGGTTTCCATTATCTGAGGTACATTATTATTTCATTCATCTTATGTGCATTTTTTGTTTGATATGAGGGCATTCCAATCTTTTGTGGCTGAAGGATTAGTTTGCTCGTTGGGATTGGAAATAGATTATTTAGAGACCAGTATGTCAGTCAATACTCTATGATGTAAGGGTATAGTTTTGAGGTTCCTATGCCATTGTTGCTCCATTTTTATTTTCGGACACGAATTTGAATGTTATTTGATCATTCTAGATATGTCCGAATTTGATATTATTTTGGATATGGATTGGATGTCGGCCAATCATACTGTGATCGAGTATGACCATCGTCAGGTTACACTATTTCCTGGGGTGGTCATTCGGTATGTTAGTGACCGAAACATCCCTTGTCCATTTGTAGGATCAGCTAGGGAAATCCTCAACTGCATTTTGGCAAATCTTTCTATTGTGTAAACTGTGGAGGTATATCCTGAGTTACCCCCAATTGTTTATGACTTTTCTGATGTGTTTCTAGATAATCTTAGTGGCTTGCCACTACTTATAAGGTGGAATTCAGTATAGATCTCATCATGGGTATGAAACCTATCTTTGTGGCACCATATCGTATGACTCCTACTATGATAGAGAAGATGAGAACACGTATTGTTGATTTACAAAATAAAGTATTCATCCGTTTGAGTATGTCGCCGTGGAGTACATAGGTACTATTTGTACAGAAGATGATGGATCAATGAGAATGTGTATTGATTATAGGAGGTTGAATCGATTCACGATCAATAACAAGTATCTGATACCGATGATAGATGATTTATTTGACCAGTTGAATGGGTAAAAGTATTTCTCAAAGATTGATATTAGCTCTGGGTACCATCAATTGAGAATCCAATAGGAGAATATTGAGAAGACTGCCTTCGGGACTTGGTATAGGTATTTCGAGTTCGTGATTATACCTTTTAGATTGACGAATGCTCTGGTCATATTTACGGATAGGATGAATATGGTGTTCAGGGAATACCTAGATTAGTTTGTTATTATTTTAATAGATGATATTCTGGTATACTTAAGAATAGAGGATGAACACCAAAAATATTTGAGGGTTACATTGTCGATGTTATGGGAGCATCAGTTGTTTGCAAAGTTGTCAAAGTATGAGTTTTAGCTTCAGATAGTGAAGTTATTGGGGCACGTTGTGATAGCCAAAGGGATAGTTGCAGATTCGTCTAAGGTTGAGGCGGTGTCGAATTGAGAGCGACCCAATAACTTCTTTAAGATTCGCAGCTTCTTTGGGCTAGCGGATTATTACAGAAGGTTCGTGAAGGAGTTCTATATGATAACATCCTCTATGACCCCCCTTACATGCAAAGAGGTCAAGTTCGAGTTGGACGCTAAGTATGGGGAGTTGTTTACGAAGCTAAAAGAGTTATAGACCACGACTCTGATGTTGATCATTCCAAAAAGGGAATGGGGTATTCGGTATATTGTGCCGCATCGAAAAAAGGCATGGGAAGCATATTGATGCAGACAGAGGGAGTAGTCGTATACGCTTCTAGATAGCTGAAGGTATACGAGCAGAATTATCCAATATATGATTTCGAACTGGGAGCAATGGTATTCGCGTTTAAGATTTGGAGGCACTATCTATATGGGGAAAAGTTTGTGGTTTTTTCTAATAATAAGAGCCTCAAGTACATCTTCATGCAATGGGATTTGAATTTAAGGTAGAGACGGTAGATAGAGAATCTTGAACAGTACAATTTTGATCTTCAATACCATCCAAAGAATGAAAACACAGTGGTAGATGTATTAAGTCGTAAGAGTCGATGTACATTGGCATGCCCTATATATGACAAATGGGATGCTATTAAGACATTTGATGAATTCGAATTGGAGTTCGTTGATAGTGGGGAATGGGTCACATTGATTGTTAAGCTCTTCAACCCAAGTTGGTGGAGAGAGTTATCAAATTCCAGTGGGGTAATACATAATCATAAAAGTTCGTTGCTAAAGCACAGGATGGAGAATCCTGAGTCTGGATAGTTGGAGATTGCGGGGAATTGAGATACCTAGAATGTTTGTATATGCCAAAGGTGATGAAAGAAGATGTATTCAGGGAATTGCACCAATCTTATTTAATAGTGCATCTGGGTAGAAATAAGATGTATCATATTTTAAGTCGCACATATTGGTGGCTGAGTTTGAAGAGGAACATCGCTCAATTCATGGTACGGTGTGTGACGTGTCAGCAGGTCAACGGCGATAGAAAGAGGATGGGTGGTGAGATGCAACCACTCGAGATACCGCAGTGGAAGTGAGAACACATTATGATAGACTTTGTTAGTGGTTTGCCGAGATTGAGGGGTAGGAAGGACACCATATGGGTGATTATGGATAGAGTAACGAACTCTCCACTTTTCTTGCCTATCAAGAAGGAAGACGGAGCAGAAGTGTTATCGTGATTGTATGTGAAGGAAATCCTTCAACTGCACGGAGCACCTTATACCATTTTATCCAATCGAGATCCGAGGTTCATATTACAGTTTTGGGAAGGTATGCAGAATGCCATGGGCACAAGGTTGACGAAGAGTACTGTCTATCATCCTCAGATAGATGGGAAAACCAAGAGGACTATTCATATGTAAGAGGACATGGCATGTGTGCTTGATTTTGGGGGGAGTTGAGATCGCTTGCACCTAGTTGAGTTTGCATATAACAACAATTACCACTCTAGTATCAGGATGGAACCATTCGAGAGATTATATAGTTAGTTGTGTATATCTCCAATATGTTGGATGTAGTTCAGACAATTAGTATTGTTGGGGCCGGATGTTGTTCAACAGATGTCGAAATTGGTGAATGTGATTAGATAGATGTTGGTGACGATGCAGAGTCGTCAGAAGAGTTATGCAAATAAGAGGAGATGCCTATTATCCTTTGAAGAGGAAGACCAAGTGTTCCTCAAGGTCTCACATTGGAAAGGGGTAATGCAATTTGGGAAGAAGGGCAAGCTGTCCCGAGATTTGTGGGACCGTTCCAGATAATCTAGAAAGTGGAAAAACTAGCATAATGTTTGGCTTTACCATTGCAACTAGAGAATTTACATCCAATCTTTTATGTATCGATGTTACGGAAGTACGAGCCATATCCATCTCACATGATTGACTATTCTGATTTGACGGTAGAAGAAGATGTGACATACGAGGTATAACCAGTTAGTATAATGGATCTTCGGGAGAATGTGCTATAAGGAAAGGTGATCCCTTTGGTATGAGTGCTTTGGAAGTATCATGGCATGGAGGAACAAACTTGGGTGTGTGAAGAAAAGATGTGGAACAAGTTCCCAGAGCTGTTTACATATATGACTTAAATTTCGGGGACAAAGTTTTTTCTTTGGGGGGAGAATTGTAAGGTCATGTAAAAAAAGAGGGAATTATTTGCGATAATATATAGTAAAACTAGGGGACTAATTTGTAATTAAGGTGAAAGTGAAAGGGAAAGTTAATTATTCTCCCTTTGCCTTTTTCTTACGCTCATTATATGCACATATTGAAAATAGAGAGAGGGGAAGGGAAAAGAGGAGAAGAAATCCATTGCAAAATCGTTCGATCCGAGAGGAGGAAAGGCCAAGAGGAAAATTAATTACAGATTCAAACTCCTCGTCTCATTCCCATCATTTTGACTTTTCTAGTTAGGTTAACTAGCCATAGGGTTCATTTTTTAGCTTTTTGAGGGAAATCAAACGTTGTCGTATAAGGTAGCGGAAACCCAATTCCAATGCTATTGAAAATTTTGTATGAATTCTTATCGCAGGTATCGTTATGCTAGACAACTGTAGGCATAGTGGCTGGGGACCATAGGTGCAGTGTACCGTGGGTATGGTACCACTGCAGAATAGACAAAACTGAATATGTTTAGACTGGAAGAAGTAATAATGTATTCATGTTTAAACAAAAAAAATAGTAAAAACTGGTCGTAAATGGACGTTACATGATTGAGAATGTGTAGAAGTTAAATGGCATGATTAAACTAATAATGTGATTGCATGTCTTACGTGTTGGATTGACGTAGACATGGTTGTGATAGAAGTAGGGAGTAGAATTATATACCCCATATTCTTATATTGTAGATAGTTGTAGTTGTTGGTACGCAGAGGAACGTATATTCAGTGGAGACCGTGGCATGTGGAGGAACATATATTCCTCAGTAGCTATGGCACGCGGAGGAACGTACATTCCGAGGTGGTGACACATAGAGGAATGAATATTCAGTTGTGATCATAGTACACAGAGTCCGTGTTGGCCGTATCTTGTGAGTACTCATCTCTTGACTCTTGAAAGTGGTCAATGTCCTCGAAAATAGTATTTTCGAGTGGTCGGTAATATATTGAAGGATAATATATCCCGACAATTGGATTGATACTTGGTAGATGGTTGAGATGTGATTAACTGTAGTGGTATATTAATAGTGAATATTGTATAGTAATTTTCTGTACATTCATATTGTTATTGCATGTTATATTTTCATACATTTCCCTTTTCTTTAGAATTGTATATTGGTTTCTGACTCATGTCTGCTTAGTGAGTTCTTCTATTGTTATTTTGCATAAAAATTCCAAACAGAGCTAGAAGTTGGGAGTCATGAGAATCGTGGATAGGACAGGTTGAAGCTCACTCGGGATCGCTTGACTTTATTATTCATTCAGTATTTTATTTCATTTTCCAGACAAATGTAGGCCTACGAGCTGAGTTTATGTAGGATGTGATTTTATTTATTTTGAATAATGATATATAACTAGAAAACATGATAATAAGGCTATTTGACTTCTGGTTGTTACTATTGCATTGGAGCAGTTTAATAATAAAGCAAGATTGTTCGTTGTTTTCTTTTGTTATATGATGTGGTTGGGTATTATTGACGTACTCGGAGTTACTTGAAATTTTGGGGCGTTATAATTAATGTGTGAAATTTCTGTGTGCCTCATATTTGTGACTTCAATGCTAAATGAAAACTATGTGAGATGTGTAATATGTTTCTTATACCCTGTTTATTATATTGAATAATTTTATCACTAATATAGTGTAATGCCCTGAAAATCCATATTTTTCTAAACAGGGCATAAAAGTCAACTTATTTAGAAATATTAGTCGACTTATTTTCCATATTAGTCGACTTATTTTCAATAGACAACAAAAAGGTATATGAATTTGACACGTGTCCCACTCAGTCACCCAGGTATTTAACGCCTGAAAACCACACAAAAATATGTATTTTCATATCTGAAAAACTCAGTATTGGTGGGGGAGAAAGGGGGAAAAAGTGTGTGTGTGTGTGTATGAGGAAGATTGAAGAAAACTAATACCATTTCGAGTCCTTCTTAAGCCTTCACCATACCAATACAGTGGTTACAACCACTTCTACACCCATTGGTAAGGGTTTTACTACAAGGTTTGGATTGAATTTTGGGAGACTTCCTCTCTCAAGTTGAGATGTAACTAGTTTTATTGACCAAATTTTTATGTAGTTTAAAAGAGAAAACACTGAGAGTGTGAAGTAAAACTGCAAGGGGCATCATTAATGTGTGAAAACGACCTCCTAGTGACCCCTCTTGAAGCAATTCAGGTATGATTATTGATATAAATTTTGATACCTTGGATTTCCTTTAAGACAAAGCAAATATGTTGACTGTTATGCTGTATTAGTCGACAGATTTGATCGAGCAGATAAGAATTTTAGTTTGTATGTAACTCATTTCTCATTTTTACCTAGTTTTGTTCATGATACATCAGAGACTTGGGAAAGTCCTTGTGAAAATAGCCTTGCATGGGTGCTTAGTGGCCTCCTAGTAGCTCTTTTGGAAGTAACTTAGGTACGGTTAGGATATTTCCTAAGTAAACTTAGTGCCCTTCGATGTTTTGGCAAATTTTGCATCACACGTCATTTTCTTATAGTAATTTACAGTAGAGGACATTATTACATGTGAAAAATGCATCACATTGACATCAATAAAATGCATAATAAGATTTCCCCTATGCGTCCCTTAGAACGTTGGCAACCTATAAAGAATTAAAGCAGAGTATGGTACGCTAAGATAATTTTATGGGAAATTGATTTAACTATATGAATGAGTTACAAACACTAATGGAAATTTTGGAATAAAGAAAAAGTGAATTTGATAATTGGAACGAAAATCAATCCCTATAAGACAATAGAAGGGTGTGCGATGGACGTTAGCTTACAAATATTATTGACTGTAAGCATTCCTAGCTGAGTGAACCAAAAACATAGAAACATTGTGAAATGTAAAAACTTTAGCCTTGTAAAGTTACAAGGCATACTAGCTGCAGATGAATTGGTGAGGAAATATTAATCATAAGAAAGAAGGATGGATATTGGATCAATTGAGAGGTATCACATGACTATTACATATGGAGACTGAGAATGATCGTACGCGGCATCTACAGAAAAGTCTATAAGTCGTGGTTGCGAAAGGTAGAAGACTACCCCAACGACTAAGTCCCGACAATAATGGCCCTCTGAAACCAGTTAAGTATGTATAGGAGGCCAAAGTGAGTAGTATGTTGGATGGTGAATACGGAAAGATGAATAGATGAACAACAGACTAGACAAGTAGTGATAGTTAAGCATTTCGTATAGAGATCAAGGACGAGGAGGTTTGAACACTAACGAAATTAGGGATAATTAATGACTGGAAGCAGTAAGACTATACAAATACCTGAATTTAGGTGACAACATTCAGAAGTTAACAGAATTCATATAAAAGACCAACATATATGGCATGACATTTTCATCCCTTCAAAACCAACCCCGAACAAATCTGACGACAAGCAAAATTGAGGACAGGGCATAATAAATAAATCCCCCAGTAAATATGCATGCGAATGAATGTAAACCAAGGTACACAGACAAGTGCGGATGTGGAATGACAAATGTTCCTTGACTAGAACTCTAATAAATGGTTAATTACAACATATGACCCCTTTAGGAATCAGTTGCGAATAATGCATCTTAGTAGTGTATTGGTGTGTGCGAGTATAGAAAGATATTCGGCTCATTCAACTTCAATTAGCTATACTCATAACTTGTATCTATACATTTCATACGTGCATATACAAATGGACATATACATCCACTAATGATATGCGAACAATAAAGAAGCCAAGCTAACCCATCGTGCATGTTCAATGTTCAAAAGTCGGGCGGACTTAAAAGGCGAATATGCATGGGCTGTCACGCCCCGAATT
>MKEJ01037285.1:0-15610 GCA_001753735.1 Embelia ribes
ATCTAAAACAGACCAAGTTCCATAGAAAAGCGACAAACACATACCAAAGAAGGAAGCTGACTGTGTGTAAAGACAGGATTAGCTATAGCCACCTCCCCAAGGGCCCGCAACATCAAACTTAGATTCTTCTGTATATTAAGGACTTTCTCACGAACTAATGCCTCCTCTCTAAGCTGCACCTCACGAGCCTCTTCTTTTGCGTTCTTCCCTTTATTGGGTTCACCAGCCTTTTTAATTGATTTTCCAGAATCTTTCCTCCCAGTATTAGCATGTTCTCGCTTTACAGAATTATTAGAGTGGCCAATGTCCTAAAACAGAGCGGATCATATTCCGGATCAATACAAATCAATATATCATATAAATTGAAAGGAAAACAGGAATGCAAAATTTACCGTGTCATCATTATCATAAAGCCGAAAACGACCTTTCGCTTGTTTTGTGTTCTTAGCAGCAACAGTCTCAGCAACATAAATACCTAGCTCGGTTGAAAGCATTCCTTCAGGTGTACGAAATATCTGTAGAGATGTGGGAATAGCAAGCAATGAGGACTTTTCCCAAGGGAAAATCACAACTTCAAAATGAACAACACTTATTTAATAAATTCCAAATTGAAGAGAAAAGGAGAGAGAAAAAGAGAGAGAGAACGAGAAAGAATATAATAACATTGCAAGGAAGAAAGGATAATCACCTTGCCATCCATGTACATCATCTAAGGGCACATTGAATGAGAATTAATTATTTAAAATAAATCTGAGGAGCTAGACTACCTGCTTACCCGAATGTCATTTTCAGATAGAGCATCATGAGCACAACAGTCTACAAGATCGCTCAAGTGCTGCAAAGGGAACACAAAAACATTTAATAAAGCAGGATATTATTAACTCTAATCTATAGAAACTTGTCACAAGTAACATAATAATTAACCTTTTCAAACTCCATATAGGTATCTCTTGGTGAAATTGACATCAAGGTCGACAAGGCATATAGAGCTGCTTCTTGTTCAAGATTACTAGCACTCATCAATCCTGCCGGTCCCAACAACCCCTGCAAAGGGAAGAAAAGCATTCGGACAATCTGAAAGTAATCACAAATTATTCTAGAAAATAAAGTCTATGCACCAATATGGAAATATGTTGTATGAATGCATATCAAGCAAATGGACTTAGTTATCTGTAAGAAAAAACATATAAAAAAAAAAAACTTTGGCTCACTGCTAAAAGGCACACACAGACAATGAATTTTTTACATTTTTAGCAACCGTTAAAGGTGAACGTACACAAGACAGTAATTTAGTTAGTGATTTGTGAGAGTTTTGGTTCATAAGATGATGACTCATTCAACAGCGACTACCCAGTGCGTGAAGTATCAATACTGTTCACATTCTATATTGTATAAATCATTTGTAAACTACATAGTTGTCTTTCATGGCTATGCACATTAAATCACAAACTTATCTCACACACAATATCACACTTCACTTTCTTATTTTTAAGGATATATAAAATAATTAATATAAATCATCAATTTAGAAAAAAGAAATGCACAATTTAGAGTCAGATCATTCATCTCTCCAAAACATTGTCAACAAACAGCATAATTTTCAGGTTTTTTATTTACAAACTTCTTGTACAAGATTTTACTTTTCAATTAAACAATTACCAAACTAATAGCAACTCAGAAAGAAATTACTTTAAATCAAGCTACGCCATAGTTGAAATACAAAAATACTTATGCCCACTAATGCATCAGTTATTTAGTTACCTTGCAGATATTACCCACATCCGCACTAACAAACCCAATGATATCAAAACCAAGTGTACGCAGACATTTCTGCAGCCTCTGCAAACGTGTAACAATGGGAAAGAAGATCGTCAGCTAAATAGCAAAAATTATTGAATTCCATAATATGGGATAAATTTATCACATAATACTTACAAAGTGGATGGATTCCCACTCTACCCCCAAATTAATGCATATAGTTCCCTTTCTGTCAAAACCCCTAAGCTTCAATGTTTGGCATGAAAATGACAAGTCATGTTTTGGTGCTTGAACTGGTCATTATAATTCCAAAAAGGTAATGGCAAAAAAGCCTTCAGGGCAGTCACAGCGTTATCATTCTTAATTTTAATTTTTTTCCATTTTAATTTTCAGCTTTTGAGGGGTATAATTTCTTGGTACACACCATTTCCTTCATATATGTGACACCTTTCCTTAGTTTAGAGGGTCAGTGAAATGTCAACAGTTTGGGCGGGCGGTGGCCGAGGGGAGAAGGGTGATGCTTATGGGGCTGGGGTGGAGGTGTAAATCGCCCAATCAGAAATAATGATCAACTCTAAGCATTCCGTAGTTGCATCCATCAATGTTAACCTATGAAACTACCAATCAAGATTTACCACTACACTAAGACTAAAAGCTGATCAAATACTAATTCAGTTGGCCCATAAAGAATTCATCACTTCTATGAATTGGCACTTTTTCTATGGAATTGTACATCAAATGGTTTGCTCCAGTTTTAAAGGCTAGTTCTTGTCTACTTTTCTCCTTCCCACCCTTTAGATTGCTCCCAATAAGAATCTAGTTAGGTGCTAAAAGAACCGGATGCAAGATAACTTCTTTCGCATCATGTTTGAGGAACTCAAATCCACTTCTAAGGCCTGGATCATATGTCCTCAAAACCCACCTCACCCAGCTTGTTACAGCTCTTACAGATTACATACATGGAAAAAGGCAAGTGCACTTGCATTTCAACTAAAACACAGAAAACGAAGGAAAACTAATATAAACTGATATTAAAGAATAACTCAACATTTAATGGATGATAACAAGACTATCCAAGAATGAGGATTACCTTCCACACTGCATCTTTTTTTCCTGGACCAATTAAGCATGGGTGGTGTGAGCAGAATATGAGTTGTACAAGCACGCTACGATTAGCCAGCAAAACTGTAGTCGATATCAAAATCAAAGCCTTCACCAAAACCTCCACTGATGGTAGGAAGGGAACTTGGTTGTCCAACACACTCTCTGCATCACTAATGTTGAATGCACAAATAAAACCTTACACACAAAAGATTTAGCAAAACTGGTGGAATTACAAATGAGGATAACAGACGGGCGCAGACTAACTAGTACCTTGTATTCAGAAGAATATTTTTTTCTCCAATGACAGAAAGGTAACTTTGGAATTCGAGTAAAATTGCTTCAGCTAACTGAGGAACAGCCCCAATAATCCTTTTGGTATGATCATAAGCCACTTTCCGAATGTCATAAACTTGATGGCACATGACATAAAGGACAAACTGCATATAATGATGGACATTTACACGATATACAGATGAAGTATATAGATCCAAGCACTGGAAATAAATTCTGTTCACCTGTAACAGTGGTCTGGCAGTAGTAGAATCCAAAACTCTGCATGAAACAACAAAAAAACATCACTAAAATTTCAACTCCACAATTGCAACTTTTACCAGAACTCCCAAAAACCACCACAATAGAAGTTAGGCATGAATGTGTAACGTCACAGTAAAACCTGTGTGGATGATCAACAAAAAGCACCTCCAGAAGATCAAGGCATGCCAAACAATCATCAATTGAAAGTTTTGACACCTGCAGATAAATCAAATGCTTTTATGAACTTTTGAAAGTAATTTTACAACTCTATACACACTAAACATACATAATGTAATTTTTGGTATAAAGAATGCCAAGAAGTAGGGTTAGAATGTCACGTCCAGGTAGAAGAAAGGTCCGTAACGAAAAAAAATTAAGCCCATATAATATCTCTCCACATGTGAAACCCCCCATGATAATATGTTTGAGCATAACATTAGCTGCATGAACTTGCTCTCGCATATGTATCACAACTCAAGCAAAACAGAATTATGAATCATGGGACACAGGGAGACAAAGAGGGTGAATGAAAACCTACCAAAGATACTGGCAAAAGTGAAGTCTAAGTGGGTGAATGAATACCTACCAAAGATACTGGCAAAAGTGACGGTTCACAGGTAGACATCAAAGACCAAATCTTTTCCTTTGAAAGAGTTTCATCTGGTCAAAAAAGAGCAACATACCAACCTTGTCAATTCCACAAGTAAGAAATGAAGCAAAATGCATATAGATGCTTAGTTACTAAACTGAATTTTTTTTTTTGAGCTCATCTAAGTCTTTCCTCACAATTAATTTACCTGCTTTCATATCAACAGCTGCAATTTTTGCAACACAGAACAACGCATAAATGCCATCCACACGTTGTGCCGCTTTGGTAAAACCAGATTTTACAAGCTGAATAAGTGGCACCAGTAAAGACGATATCTGGAGGATTGCATGATATAAATTTAGTCAAATGAGAAACAATTTAACAGAACTTAACAAAAATGCACAGTAAAATAGAAGCGTATGGTTTCCTCACCCTTGTAACAGCATCAGCATTTTTGCACATGACTTGAAGACAACGAAGATGAGCCCGTCTTAATGTTTCCTTCTCTTTGAGCCCAGAAACTAGAAATGCAATTACATCTGGCTGGATGGCATCAGGACACTTTGCTCCCCAAGAAGCTATAGCCAACAAACTTGCAAGCTTTACATCTTCGTTTCCTGTACATGAACCAAAGAATCAACAATGAACACACTATGGAAAGGCCATATAAAATTATAAAAACTGAGCAAACAGTAAGAATAATTCACTGGAAACATACCATCATCCTTGTAACATGACAACAGAAAGCTACATATAATTGGTGACAGCTTGTTGAGATATTTGCCATAGGGGACATTGGATAATTCTTGTAACACATGCATCATGCCAACTCTTTGGTATGGAAATGCAAGTCTTCCTTCTGAGCCTGCTCATATTCAAACCCACATTAAACAACCATTCGCTATTCAAATCCACTGCTATGTTTGGATGGTTGGAAATGTGGATTTTTAAATCCAACAAAAAATATGTTCAATGATTATGACTAAAAAGTTTGGGAATTTAAAGCATCTCTGGAACACTAGCCAACATCAAATCCACACATCCATGAAACACCCTTCTCTCCTCTCTCCAGATCCTCCCTCTATTCTCTTTCTCTCTCCCATCTTCCTCTCGCCCCTCTTCCCTCTATCTCTCCGTCCCATCTTTTCTACCTCCACCTCTCTCTCCCGTTTCCCACTCTTCCCGTCTCCCTCTCTACCATGCATGTAGAACAAAGAACACGAATAAGTTTCTGGATTTAAAAACGTATAACACACAATTTGCTAGCAAACAATAGTTTCAAATGCATCAGACTCCATCTTATTAATTAAAAATCCATTCTGAAATCAAAACCCACAAACCTTTGTGCAACCTAAGGTAACTAAAGCTATACATCATCTATTAATGGGGTCAGAATTGATTAATCTAATCAAAAGGATATTTATTTTCAGAAAGAAAACTAAGCATAACGAGGAACAAATTAAAATTATCATCTAAAATGAGAAGACAAAGACCTCCAATGACAGCTTTAACAGAGGTGAACATTGCTTCTACAACATCTGGATTACTACACTTCTGGCTCAAACACCGAACTATAGATAAGGCCTCGAGCCTTCTTCCTTCGTCCACATGCCGGGCCTGTGGTAATATCACTGCTAGAATTTCAGCCGCAACCTTACTCAGATCAAGGTTGATGGACTTTAAGAGAACACCAACTGATTCCAACACCAGCTCAGGATTCCGTTTCAGCATTTTGACAGATGATGGGACCAGTACACTTTGGAGATCTTCATGAGACAAACACATAAATAGGGGAACAAAGGCTTCACTAAGACTCTTTGCTGGCTTGTCTCTTGCATTTAAAACTGACTTAACATACATATCAAGATACGAAGGCTGTAAAACACAAAGCATTTAATCAATAACAAACAAATTTAAATGCAATGGAACAAATGTTAACAAACTTGATGCCTTTTCCAGCAATAAAAGTAAATATAGAGTACTCACCATAAGCAGGCCTAACAAGACTCTAATCTATATTAAAATGAATCCAAAATTACATTACAAGTGCTATTTAACTACTTGTAAGGCTGGAATCTGCAACTTTTACAGAAGGGAGCCCCCAGGGGTTGGGGGGGAGGAGAGATGAGGAAGGGTTATAAAGAAATACTTGGGCGTGGGATGCAAAACTACAAACATAAATAAGAATATCATCTCAACTTCTGAAAGAATATAAGCCATGACTCACTCATTAAGACTTAGCACTACTTGCTTGAAATACGAAACAGATTCCAACTTGTTGAAGCTAATATTACTTCGCAAGAAGAAAAACTTAGAGATGACAAACATACAGTAACAAGGAAGTTGAAATTGACAAACGAAAAATGGGAAACAAGTTTTTCCCGGTCCAAATATTATATGGTTATGATGGTATTAGCATCAACATCTACCGAATGGCCAGCATAGATCTAAAGTGGTAGGGAATAAACCGGGTTCTGGGAGACATAACAAGTTACAAGTGACTGCAATATTTGTACTTTAGCAAGCAGGAAATGTGTTCTTCTATCATAAGCTTGAATTGTTTCTTGGGGCTGACAGTGAAGACAAAAAAAAAAAAAAAGAAGGGTAAATGAAATTTAACACCCCCTCTTGAAAAAAAAAATTTGAAAAACATATCCGCGAAGCAAGAGCCGCAAATTAGTTCCATCACAATCTGATGCTCCATTGAACACCGGATTTGGAAGTAAGCAATGGTAAGAAACTATATCCAACCTCGCAAAATTTGACAATAATAAAAACTACGTTAAATGGCTCTTGAGCCGAAAGGAATGGAATGATTTTGTGCAAGTATTTCTTGAGTTGTATTGCACCCAACTACGGGCAAAAGAACTATAAAAATAAACCAGTTATCACAACTCAGAAGAGCTCTCCTGTACCCCCGGGAGAAATCCCAAAATTTAATGTTGCAACAGCTTCAATGCGATCACAGTAATATAATAGGAATCTACGTTCATACACTTAAATGCTATTGATAGTCGGGTTTTAAAACCCACCAAGACCCATCTGTCCCTTTCTCTAAAGTTGCAATCTCCTTCAAGAGGTTCTTAAAAAGTGGCAGATCTTTTGAAGGAATCCGATCCTTAAAATGATCTACAATACTAACAGAAGCTATTTTCCCACCCCGTTGCTGTATAAACGTGCAAATCTGCCGAATCAAAATCTCTGGTTGTAACCCGGATAAGTTATTGGTTTTACTAGAGTGCTTATTATTCCTATGTGTTTTTCCACTTGAAGAACTAGAAGCCAAATCAAATTGATGCTCAATCCCATCACCCACGGCACTCACTTGGTTCCCTCTTATTTTTGCCAATAATTGCGCTGAAGATAATGCTTTTCCAGAAGACGTGCCTGCTGATAACCCATTTAGCCTGTTTGCTCCGATATTCGATGATTCTTCCTTGCGTTTAGAATTAGAGACCAATTGGGGATTTAGGGTTGACCCAAACTTGGGACGAAAAGAAGAGGGAGCCCCAGCTGCTCCTGATTTACCGGTCCAGGTGGGGACCGAAATACTTGTTTGGCTGCGGTGCATACGTGATAGACGTAAAGCTTCTGCTGCTCTCTGAGCAACTTGGGAGGCTTGCTCTTCGAGTCTCATTTTCTCTTCACCATGGGCGTTCATAATCACATCATGGTTCATCGCACTCTGAGAGAAAGGAGGAAACGAGAGGATAATTTGATCAGTCATAATGTACATGATATGATAACAAGAAAAGTAATAATAAAAAAAAAAAGTTCCTCTCAGGAAGGCACAAAAAATGTACAACACTGAGATGAAAACAATCCACAAAACTTTTACTGTTCGTGGTGCTTGTGTTACAAAGAACATGTTCATTCAAATTTTATGCAACTTTCATACGTTCAAGCAGTTGCACCGCTTCTATATTTCACCAAATATGTTATTTTTTTAAACCATATATTTACTAGCATCTTCATAAGCTATAGCAAAACCCAGAATAGCATCTCCACCACTATTTCTATCTCCCAAACCATATCCCCCATCCACATTCTCAAAACCGTCTCGACTTTCACCGGCATGTTCATTTAAGTCCCCTCCAATGAATAACTTCTCGCCAAGAGTTATTACTGATACCTCTTTATCTAAATCATCCCAAAATTTCATCTTATTAATCTCATCTATGCCTACTTGGTATACATAAACACTTGACACATTTATAATCTCTTTCCCAATTACAAACTTAATACGCAAAATTCGATCACTCTTTCGCCTCACATTGACAACATCTTTCTGCAAACTCTAAGAAATGATTATGCCAACTCCATTTCTATTCTTATCCTTACTTGTGTACCATAACTTATAACCTCACGGCGCTACCTTTTTGGCTTTCTCACCTATCCACTTAGTCTCTTGAAGATATAAAATATTTAATCATCTTCTATTCATCACTTCCCCAATCTCTACTAGCCTACCAGTCAAGAACCCTATATTCTAAGATGCTAGACGAATCCTATTCTCAGGGATTAACTTCTTTACCTACACGTCCATTCAAATGCGAGAACCCTTGCCTATTTTTTGTCACATCCAGGCATCGATATAATGGGTCGCTTCGAGGGAACACCCTAGCTTACACCCTTGCCAATTTAACACTACACCCAGGGTTTGATGCAACGTATCGTGGAGAGAAAGCCCCACCCCTTGCCAATTTAACACCATATCTGGGATCCGATGTAGGACACCACTGAGTAGGGAACGCCCCAACGAATTTCTTATTTGGTTTCATTTCATGTGGTGTTGACTATTTTTTTATAACTGATCATCAACCTACCGCAGCCCTCCTCCTTTATTTTGACTTAGGACATGCTATGTATCATAAGTGCATCGCACGGGGTTACAAATATGTATATATATACATACACACACACACTACAAGAAAACCCAGTTTTATGGACAAAATAAATGATTGGTATTTTGGTGAAATTGTCGGTGCTTTGATATTACCGATTAATTTACAACACAATCGATTTGGTTGGTAAAAAGCTTGTCGCTGATAAACACCAACAAAAAAATGATTTGGTTGGTAAATTACCGACAAAGTTGGACAAATAAAGGTTAAAATTTTGTTTTGTCACTAATTTGTTAGTAAATTTTAGTCACTGTTTTGTTGGTGATTTTATTAATTTAAAACTAATCTTAGTCGCTATTTTGTCGGTGAATTTATTAATGTAAAATTAAATTTAGTCATTATTTTGTCGGTGACATTTAGGCATTGTTTTGTTGGTGAATATATTAATTTAAAATTCATTGTAGTCACTATTTTATCGATGAATTTATTAATTTAAAATTCATTTTTGTAGCTATTTTGTTGGTGAAATAATTATTTTAAAATTCATAAAGTAGTTGCTATTTTGGCCTCTATTTTGTCGGTGAAATTAAAAATTTGAAATTCATAAAATAAAATTTTCACCGACAAAATAACGACTAAAATTAATTTTATCAAATATTTTTACCGGCAAAGGAGCGACGAAACCTAATTTTTCATTAATAATTTTACCGACTAAATACCGACTAAATTTTTGTGTTAATATTATACACTTTTATTGTTGTATTAATATTATACACTTTTGAATCTTATGGAGATATACTAAAATTTGCAGAAGTATGCATATTGGGATATTTAGTATGATGATGTGATCTGGAAAGCTTGGAATCTGAGGGCGCGTAAACGATACTCGGACTTTCCTTATGAAATCCGTTCGACGACGACGACCACGACGAAGAAGAAGAAGAAGAAGAAGAAGAAGAAGAAGAAGAAATACATTCCGAATCCTATCTTAAATAGTTGGCAAGGCTATTGGGAGACATAGGAGTTTAAAATTGCTTCGCAACGTGGCTCTAAGAATAGAAGAAGCGGTGAGGGCGGCTCATCTAAGCATTTCAGAGGTTCAATCTTTTTTTGAACTCACAGGATCAGAATGGTAATTACTTGTTTAATATTATTTTTTTATTTAATTTCTTGTATCTTTCATCTTAATAACAATTTTCTTCTTATGCAGGAAGCAAAGAAGGGTGGGAGGTCAGTACTCTAAGTTTTTTCTTGCCACCTACAAGAAGAAGGGAACAAATGAGCTAATTACACTGAAAGCAAAACGGATTGCTATGAGTGTATAAAATTTAAATGCATAAGTTATATTTTTAATTAAGTTTTATGTGTTGACTATTTTTTCTATGTTTAAACTGATAATAGGATTATGTAAAGAAGTTGACTGAGATGGAAGCACGAGAATGCGACCGCGAGGCAAAATTGGAGCAATTGCGGAAAGACAACAAAAAATTGGAGGAAGAGATGGCGATTTTAAGACAAGATAGTCCACAGTTGTACGCTACAATACTGGATATGGTACAACAGATGTTGACTAACATAGAGATGAACAACCAGGTGTCGTTGTGTACCCAGTGTCCCCCTCGGCCTCCTCGTAGTCCGGACGATGAACATTTATTTCTCTAAAACATACTTTAAATATTTTTTGTTGTAATGAATATTTAATTTCTGTTAATGGATTGTATGTTCTATTTTAATTGTTGTTTGTTCAATTATTAAGAAGTTTGGATGCGATAAATTTATCAATTTATAATTAATAAAATCCATCAACATTTAATTTAGTCACTACTTTGTCGGTAAAAAATTTTGGATGGTATTTTGTCAGTGAATTTTTTAATATAAAATTAAATTTAGTCGGCAAAATTATTAATGAAAAATTAGGCTTCGTCGCTACTTTGTCGGTAATAATTTTTGAAACAAAAAAAATGGTCGGTGTTTTGTTGGTGAATTTAGTAATATAAAATTAAATTTAGTCGGTGAAATTATTGATGAAAAATTAGGTTTTGTTGCTCCTTTATCGGTGAAAATATTTGATAAGATTAAATTTAGTCGCTATTTTGTTGTTGAATATATTAATTTAAAATTAATTTTAGTCGTTGTTTTGTTGGTGAAATTTTTATTTTAAAAATAATTTAGTTGCTACTATTTTGGTAAAAAGTTTTGAAAAAAAAAAATTTGGTTGGTGTTTTGTTGATGAATTTATTAATATAAAATTAAATTTAGTCGGTATTTAGTCAGTGAAATTATTAATGAAAAATTAGGTTTCGTCACTCCTTTGTCGGTAAAAATATTTGACAAAAGTATTTTTTACCGAGATATTACCGACAAATATATTTTTTTATTAATATTTCCGACAAATTATTGACCAAATACTGACGAAAACTATAGTCAGCGAATTTTTTTGTCACTTTTCTGTCAGAAAATAATCATTAATCAAACGATGAGAATCACCGATAACTTTAGTAACAAATTATCTCATCGGTAAAATGTTAATAGCATTTTCATCGGTAATGTGTCGTTTAAAAAACAAATTTAACTTTTGTCGGTATTTAGTCAGTAAAATTACAGTTTCTTGTAGTGAAGTTTGAAATTTATAGAGGTAGGGCTCATGACTAAAAATGATGGATACGCCACTACCTAATGAAGTTCCATTTATGGCATTATAAATTACACTGACATGTGCAATTTAAAGACTTCGTTTTGTATAATTGCATATTTATTGTCCATAGTTTGATTTATTTCGATTGACTCATATTACAAAAATATTAATGGTAAACTTTCCTTTATCGATTAGAGTTGTTGTCGCGAATAGAGGTTAGGGCTACAACTACAGAACAATCTTTAAGGTTTGAATAAGGAGAGAAACAACATGCTTTGATAACTACACGTAGCCCAATTCGGATTCTAATTTCGCATACATAGATCATTGATGTGTATTTGATTTGTTGAAAATTTATGATAATTGAGTTAATGTTGCCAAAAGATCTATTAAGTTTGGCCATAAATTCTATGAGATCTTATGTTGATACATCAAAAATCAAAATGACAAATTCATAATGGTTCCAATGCAATTTTTCGTATCATATACCAGAACATTTATGGTTTTGAGATTAGGTTAGGCATGTTATAATAAATTTTGTTTACTAGCTATCACTTTGGATACATAAATGTACGTTAAAATTGTTATTAGGCAGCGTTCATAACATAGCCACCACATGTCTACGAGAGACTACGTTCCTGGATAATCGTGTGGAAGCATAATTGGAAGCATATTTGTATTTATTATCGATGTTAACCATGAACACCAACGAAGCATAAATAGAACATATTTGTATTTATTATCGATGTTAACCATGAACACCGGCGACTCACACGAGATGATACTATTTTACTCATATTTATGGCCAAATATTAAAAGGAGATCACAATTAATTAAATTTAAAACATGAATAAAAAAAACCAATTAATTGAAAGCAACTTATCACCTCTTAATTTATATTTCTATCAGCTACGGTGAAAAATCAAATCCAATTTTAAATTTGCAAAGCATTTTATACGAAAATAGAAATAATATCTCATGGATGTAATTGTGCAATCCATCCTAGATTGTGTCTGAAACAAACTGGAAAATTGTAATAAATGCAGATAGGGTTTGGTAAATAAGGCCCTATCTAAGATTTATATGTCCTTAAAAACAGTTTTAGAACTATAGAAATAATGGGAATATTAAAAGAATAACATTAATTCTTATTAAAGGAAATTTACGTGTTGATCAATTGCATACTATCATTTATTTAAATCCAATCGAAAGATAGTTTTAATCAATTACTGTAGCTGAAATAGACATATCCCCATCATTAAGCTTATTAATTTATTGGTAAAATCATAAATTTTATTATCCAACAACTGTTAGATGTCCTTATAAGCAGTTCTAGAAGGTTAAAAGTTAGGCAAAATATAATAAAATTTTATCATTAATGCTTATTAAAGATAGTTGAAGTTAATCAATTACGCATATCATGTATTTAATATTTTTAATCCAATGAAATCCTAATAGCCAGAAAATGACATTTTAAAGTATCTTAATTTATTGGAGAATCAATTGACAGAGTAGTTTTAAATACACAATAACTATTGTTTACCAATATAAAATATCGTTAAGTTTCTTATCCAACAACTATTAAGTGTTATGAATCCATCCAAATATGCTTAATTAGTTTTTAAGCAATTTTATTAGAATCTGTACTGGATAAATGGGTTGAACCGATTCTATTGGGAACTTGGGTGACCGTCTATCCCATACGATGCCTGGATCGGATAGGCAATATAACGCGTGTACAATCAAAGTTTACGCTCATTGCACCGGATCACACATTTTTTTGACTAGAGCAACACTTATAGGAAATACTTAAGAGTCCGTGAACAAAAAAAAAAGGTTTATTTTTTATTAAAAAAATAATTGAATGTATCCAACTTAAAATTTTGAACTTATTCAGACCAATATAAGTAGATAACAAATAAGTTCAACTTAAAGGGAATTAAAGGACAATATATGTGCAAAGGGTAAAAAATGTAGGCCTAAATTTTGTCGACGCTACATAGAAAAATATTGTGTTGTTTTAACATCTTTATGCAATTTTAACAAACTCTGAATAACGTATTTTCTATATAGCTCATACATGCATGCAACGATCCCATATCAAGGATATAAACCCTCACAAAAATAAATAGAGAACCGCCTTTAAGCTTTGAGTAAGAGCCTTAAATTAATACATGTGGGCTAATGGGTTGGAGAGACTAGGTGGAAACATCAATTTGTGTGAATTTTATTTTTCACCGAGGTCATGCATATAATTTTATAGTAATAAAATAATACGCATACCAAAAAATAATCTTTTGTTGATCCTCACACGTTCTAATAATTTGATATTTTAGTGATTAGTTTTTAATTTTTAATATTTTGGAATTAAAATAATAGTGTCATAGTTAACTCAGAAATAAGAAAAACTGTGATATGCATATGTGGTGATTATTTATAAGTAAAAAACTAGCTCATCAATTTTATTTTTTATTTTTTTTAAATACACGAAATCAACGTGCAAAAATTATGGGACTGGCTCAAATAGTTGTTTGAATGGTATTTTGCACCTTTAAATTACACGTAAAGATGGGTATAACCCTTCACAGCCAAACAATCCAATAATATAATTTAAATTGCATGTAATGATGTGAAAGATCATTCATTGTGAAGCAATCCAATGATATAATTACCACTTCAGTAAATAATTTTATTGGCCTGGTTTGACAGAAAAATAATTTTATGTAGAAGTCAAGTAATATTTTAAAATTCAAATTAAATATAAATTACTAATCTACCCCATAACCCTTTGTTTTATTTTTTTACTCCAATAAACATGAGACGACAATAGTGTAAATATATCAAAATTTGTAATGGTTGCTCCTTTTAAAGTAGAAATAGATAATTAATTTTGGATAACAAAAGATGAAAATGACCTAGTATTTGTCGATTGGAAATTAACTATTTTAATTCTTGATTTTGGGTTTCAGCTCAAAACATCTTATGGAGCAGAGCCGGGCTTGGGCATATTATGCATGCTTTGTAACCAGACGCAGGCTTGTACGGTTATTGCCCGAAAAGATACAATTATACTTTTCATTTGACTGATTTTATTACGTTTTATGGTCTATGAAGGAGTTTTTAAAACATGGTTAACAGCAAGCTCAGTTTGATATATAAATTTTTCGAAATACGATTTTGATACATAAAGTTTTTGCTTCCGAAATTTGCAGTATTGTTCCCTCCAAAATTCGCTTCCCGAAAGTTTTCTTACTTTTAGAGAACTCGCAAACATAAGAAATAAAGCATGTATGATAAAATTTTCAGTAATAATAATATTATTTTTTCCAATTAGGAATATTATCTTAATTTAAATTGTTAATTTCAAGTAGAATCATATATTATTAATTTCTTCATACCTTTGATGGTACTTTCTTTCTTTCTTTACTTTTAAAGTCACTTTTTTCGGTTCAGATTCTTGTGCTATAACCAAATCGATTACAAACTCATTTTTTTACCAAGAGTCTCATAAAAAAAATTCACTTTCATTTGAAAGCGTAAAATCATACCATAGAATTTGTACACGATAGATTTCATAATATACATGTATGAATTCGTATAACTTTATCATATTTTTTTATCAAATTAATTCATAATAACTATAAACATATTAATTAAGACCAAAACCATAAACTATAGACAAATAACAATATCATAAGTTTATATCAAATTAATTCAAGAGATATAAAGAGATTAAAACAGCGTAAGCTTGCTTGAATCAATGGTTAAAAGTATTCAAACATGTTAGATATTCGAACCCAATATAACCTTAATGACAAAAGTTAATTTGTCTCTTATTTTATTGATGGGGATATAAAAAATAAGAAGTAGAATTACAGTTATCCTTTTGTGTTGTATGAATTGGGGGCATTTCCCCAATATTTATATTAGGTCAAATATTAAATTTAAATATTTCTTATTCCGCCCCTCATAAAATAAAAATATCACTTAAGTGTCTATACATTAAATCCATAACAATTATACCCTTTATCCAAATACTTAGCAGGGTGTATTGGATTAAGATTTTAAAAGATTGTTTTGGCTTAAAAAAGCCTTGTGGATTTTAAAAGACTATATAGGAATGCAATGACTTATAAGATTTTAAAA
>MKEJ01037295.1:0-10597 GCA_001753735.1 Embelia ribes
ACATGTATACATACATATATTAGAGAGTACCATATTGTGAAAGTTTCGACGAATACTAGGACAACAACTTTCTTTCAAGTATAGGATCAACCATTATATCTTAAGAATTCTTTATCCATTAAAGACTAAAAGCAAGCATGATGGGCAAATAGGATTTAAAGGGATATGGTGAAATTATGGACTCATCCAGTATTATATTCGAATATATTCAAGTTTTGTTTGCAATTTCAGATTATGCAAAACCAAATTTTCCAACAACAAGGTTAACGACATAATTTTATATGCATGCAAAATTTAAGTACGCATTATATTATATAATTACGTATCGTTTAATTTCAGTATTTATTTTGTTAGTTTAATACGGCAATGATTATATTTTAGTGCATTAAAAATACAATGAATAACTACAGATATTTTATAGATAAACCTATCAAACATGAACTCAATGGCGGTTCCATAAAAATAAGCTTATTTTGCTAAACAATTTATAAGTAGGCTGAATTTTGGTTAAAAGTTTTCAAAACTGGCTAGGTTTGGTGATTTATTCTCCCCTGGTTGGTCTGGTCTCAAACAGGAATAGTCTGCTTGTAATTTTCTTCTGGAAAGAGAGATATATGATGTTGTTTTTCAAGAAAGTAATGTGCAGAATCATATCATTGAAAGTACTTTTGGTTTTTGATATGCAGAGGTATGTGGCTCCGGAGTATACCAAGTGCGGATACTATTCGGTTGAGTCAGACATCTACAGCTTTGGCGTGATATTATTGGACATTTTGAGCGGTCATAAGATATTTTGCTTCCTTGATAAGGCGAACGGTGATAAACTTCTAAGCTATGTAAGTAGCAAATCTTCTGATAATAAAAGTTTTTAATAAAAGTTTTTTACTTCTATTCATACAACTAACTATTGTTCCGATTAAAAAAAAACCCTCTTATTAAGCATCACAAAATAAGAAAATAAGCTTGAGACGCCTTTTTTTAATATATTGATTGTTAATTAATCATTACTGGAAAGCATTCAAGATCATGAAGCCAACGAAACTTTTATAAAACTGCTTGACTGAAAAGCTTATAGTATTGTTAAATAATATAAAAGAGAAGATAAAGAGAAAAAGGAGAACTGTTTATTGATCTTATATGGCAGGATTACAATGGGCTCTTTATATAGATAACCCAATCACATAAATATGGAAATATAATCAAATCAAATCATGATATAAATTAATTACAACTTTGCCTTTTTTTTTCTCTCAAACCTAACAATAATTGCATAACTAAATCATTTAAAATCTCATTAGTATATATTATCTTCAATACTCCTCCTCAAGATAAGCATGTAGTGGCATCGGAATGTCAACTTGCGAATAAGACGATAACAGTCACAAGTTACAAATTCGTTAATATACTTACGTGAAAACAATATCTCGTTTTGATAGATAGAAGAAAAGTAAGTAAGAAGAAGAAGATGAAAATGAAGAAGATGATAAATAGATAAATAAATAATGATAATAGTAAAAGAATAAAAATAATCATCTCTAAAATTTCTAAATTCAATAATAAGAAAAATAAAGCGGTCAATTGTAAAAAATTTATTTCCGGCAAAGAAAATCACCACGGAGCCCTCCTTATTGCAATGCTATTGGGATGTTCTTGGGATTATATAAGTTTCTTATGTTAAATAGTTTTGCTATTCCTTGGTATTATACACCTCAGTAAACAATAAAGAGATCGGTTTTGAGATTGATGTTATAACTTACAAAATTCCTAATCTAAATAATGAGATAGGAAAATTGAGAAATAAAGTAATTTTATTGATTTGGATACAATCATCTGAAGTTTTTATTACAAAAAATAAAATTATTTATTTCTTCTTCTCAATTTGGATTTGACATGGTTGACTTTTAACTCTAAGGCTATGCGGCTTATTCTCGAGATGGTCTTGATTTGGTAATTTAAGAGTCCTGTGACTTAGTCTCAATGAACTTCTTAACTTGGCTTTGGAGCTTGTTCTCAAATTGATAGATTGACTTTTGATCTTGCCTTAAGGGGTTCGGACTTTTTTCTCAAGGTATCTTGACTTGTCTTAATGGCTTTTCAACTTGATTTCAAGGATTTCAATATCTAGACTTCTGACTTGTAGTTTTGGTAACTTCTTGCGAGTTGGAAACTTGACGTGTATGAAATTCTAGTCTATGGCTTTGGCACCTTATTATAGATCAAAGACTTTAATTGATGACAAGCAATTGATTTGCAGCTTTAGCAGCTTATTGCAAATTGAAGATTTATTTGGTAATGATTGCTTGATGGACAACTTTAATAACTTATTGATAATCAAATACTATATTTGTTAATAAACGCCTGATACACGGCTTCAACATTTTGTTGTGGATCAAATGCATAATTTATTGACGAAAATTCCTTGATACACTATTTGAACAGCTTGTTGCATACCAAATGCTTGATTTTGATGAATAATGCTTATTGAGCAGTTTGAACAGCTCGTTGCATATTGAATGCTGGTTTAGATGAATAACAATTGATGCGCAACTTGAGTTGTTTGTTGCGGATCGAAGAGGTAATTTGATGATGAACGTTTGGTCCGCGGTTTGAGTAGCTTGTTATAGATTGAATGCAGGATTTGATGAAGAACATTTAATTTACAACTTTTGCAACTTATTGTAGATCGAATACTATTTTTTGTATTCTTGAAGAATGATAAACTGTTTTTTATGTTCTACAAATCTTTGAATGCTTAAGCCTTAGAGTTTCTCTCCAGGCAAACGAACTTAAGCCTCTATTTATAGTGGAGGATAAAAAGTTGCGGATAAACATCACCGAATGTTTTGATATCCAGACCAGTGAGTAAACTGGAAAAGAAGTTGGGTCATGGGTCACCGGGTTAATTGGTGGTTGGACCGTTATAGAACTGTTATATAATAAAATATATTAAAAATAATTATAATATTAATATACAAGTTTTTTTTAGAATAACATTTAGATAATTGAGAAATTACAATTCATACTATAGTATGTGTGGTACAAATTGTCTTGTAAGTGTTAGCTATATTTAAATGTATATCTAATTATATTCTAAAAGTACGAAAAGCTCTAAAATCTTATATATTTTACAATAAAAAATACATCTCTCACTATTGCAAAATTACAACTATTTTAGTTAATAATTTGAACCAAAGAATGATAATATTGTATTTAACAAAACATATATATTGTCATTTATGTAATTATCCCAGTATTATTAGAAACCATATTAGAGGATGAATCGGTCAAATAATTGGTTCACCAGTTCAATGATTCAACTGCGTTTCACCTTATGCAACCACGGTTCATTGGGTAAATATTAAATAATATTACAAAAATATTATAGTATCTTTAATTAAACAAATACGTAATCTTCACATAAAATTAGAAGCATGAAGTTGAAGTCTCTCCCATTATTCATTAAATCGTACGTTAGGAAAGAAAAATAAAAGCAACATATGAACCAACAAGTGTTTAGAAAATAAAGGACTACAATCGTGGAAAAATATAAAAAATTTATAACTAATTAAGCAAAAATAAATATCATCAAAGTAGTTTTAACTTTTATACTCCATTGGTTTTAATCCACCCTCTACATACTCCAATTTGTACCAATGCCATTACTAAAATTTGTTAAATTTGTTAAAACTCTTTATAGACTATCATTGCGGATGGTTATTGATATGAACTTTATATTATTTAAGAAATATTCAAATCCTAAATTTTATGTAAAAATACTAGAATAGTAATTAAAGATAAGGGTTTATGAAACTATTTAATGTCAAATTGGTATTTTTAAAATATATATGTTGTGAATCGCATGATTCGCCAATTTTTGTTAATTCACTGATTTTCGAAAATACCGCCGGTTCAGTCGGAATTTGATGGTTCAATTGCTTATCCGGTATTGTAAACATACTGAACCGGACCAAGTACTGATTCCCGGTTGAACCAGTTTGACCGGTTTGTACAGTCCAGTTCCAATAACACTGAATATCCTATTTTAAAAGATATTGCTATGGATTATTATAGAATGGTCCCCATAATTTCAATAATAGTTCTCTTTGGTTTCCATAGTTTCAACTTACAACAATAATAGTTATCGGAGTTTGAAAAATTGACAAAAACTTGACCCTTAAAGTTTAAGAAAATAACACATTTAGTATATTTTATAATTTTTGCTCATATTAAATATTCTATAACATTAAAAAAAAAACAATATCAACATTAAATATCATAAAAAATAATACAAACAATACTAAAATAAATAGCATAATAGTCACTTCATACATTTTCTTTATTTGTAAATAACTTTAAATTTAAAATAAGGGCTATAATTTTAATAACCATAAAAAATAGATAAAAATTAAAATTTAATTTTCAAAGTTGATTTAATTTAATTAAAGCACTCTCTAAATTCTCACACCCTTGTAACTTTCACCTTTTTAAGTGTAACTAAGTAACAATTACTATAAGCATTATTATAAGTTTAACAAAAAAGACATATATGAAGAATTACTCAAAACTATTGTATAATAGATTTTTTGATCAAATTTCAATATCAAAATTGGATTGTTATAAGGATTTAGACCCATCAACATAATGTATAATAAATTCTTTGATCCAATTTCAATATCAAAATTGGATTGTTATAAGGAGTTAGACCCATCAGCATAGTGATTTGGCTTTTACAATTGCAATAAGATAAAATGTTTGAGATTATTTGTAAACTAATCTAATATATTTATAATTTTTCTTAATTTAAAAATTTTGTATACTTATTATTTATTATGTTATTACAAACATGTAGTCCGCGAGTTGTACGAGTTATATGAAAATGTAAATCGTTAGTTTATATTTTTTCTCAACCAGTTTATGGCATAGTAGTTTTTTAGGAGTATGAGACGAAAAAGTTTAATAAAATATTTTCAATGTATGAGACAAAATTTTTTATTTATTATTAGGAAAATAAGACTAAAATTTTAATTAAATTTAACATTAATTTATTCTTAACCATTTTATATTTAATAATATTTAGAGTATTTCTATTATAATAATATTTTTAATAAAATAACATAATTTAATGAATTTTATTTTTCCAGAAGGTTTAGATTGATAAAAATTTTTGAAAAGTTTGTTATTTAAAAATCTTAATTTATGGAACACAAGTCAATTAATAATGTGGATATTTATTAAAAGTAAAGCAAAAATTGTTGAAAGAACAACTTTTATATTTCCAACATAAACAAACTTTTATTTTTTTAATTATAATATTCATCTTTTTGTCCCTATGCATATAATTAGTTTTGTTATATATTTTCAATAGTTAGATTTAGAGAAAAAAAAATTATGGTAATATTTACAAATAACGTAATTTATGTTTAATAATATTTATTTTGTAAAATTTTACCAAAAGTAAATATCTTTTCAAAAGAAATATTTTTTTTTCTTTCGCAAATATGTTTACTTTTGTTAAAATTTTATTATGATAATTTTTTTGTTGAAAATATATTGCGATTAGAGCGTAAGTAATACATATACATATGTCTCTCTTATTGACTTCAATTATTTTCCCATTTAATAAACATGGAGATAATGTACTTCTAAAAATAAATAGTGATGATTTGATAAGTTAAAAATGATAAATATATGACACTTCTCATTAGAGGGTAATTGATTTTCTTTTAAATACTAAAACAGTTCATGTATATGTTTATGTAAAAAGATTAAAATATTAAATTAGTTAGATTTTGGAAAATACCATAGCAAATTATATTATATTATATTTATATATATATATTGACGTGATTACATGTGTCAAATGAATTTGCAGGCACAAGACAAATAAATTATTCATCTAAATGTCGCAATTAGAGAAAATTTCAATTTTTATATTAATAAGATGTAGTGATCTTATATTAACATTGTATAATTATAAATGAAATTTTGATTTATAAATTATATCTAATGGGTTATTTATATTTTTGTTTTGTTTAAAAATAATTGTTAGTTAATTGTATAAATTTTAATATGGAACTACAATTATCGATTTATGATTTACAAGTTAGATAATTGCAAATAAATACAATCATAATATAAAGAATAAAACTCAAATTGGTTGATTTATGAGAGGGGTGGAACTTATTAATTGTAATTGTGGTATAGTACAAATAAAAGTTAAGAAAAAAATAATTATTTTTTACGAAATATCATAATAGTTATAGAATCATTGGCTATTTAAGTTATAATAATTGTGTTGCCACCTGTTGAATCTGTATCTTTTTAACAGAATTCATATTTTATTTTAAGCATTTTTAGTACTTTGATTTTTAAATTTTCAAAATTTGAGTGAAGTAGTTGCTTTATGGATTATAATAAGATTTCTTTATTACTTAGAGAGATTTTGAAAATATGATTTAAATTAACATAACAAATGAGTAATTAAGATCCAATTTTTATTTTTTTTCCACAACATTATGAGAAAAGTAAACTCATACTAAATTTCAACCACAAATATTACAATCAGAGTTTAACTTAGTGAATAAATAACGTCTTACATTATATATGATGAAGTAATATATTTTTTGTAACACTCTAACTATAAAAGGGATTAATTCGGATAAACAATGGACTTGGAGGACCAAACTACAATTAAGTGGAATTGGTATGGAAAGGTATTACTCTTCCCTTCCCTTCCCTTCCCTTCCCTTCTTTCTCCGTTTCCATTATGCGTAATAATAGATTACCTTTAACAGAGAGATAGAGAGAATGACAAAAGAGGATAAGTCACCCTTGCCCAAAAATTTGCTCAATCTGAGAAAAGCAGAAGGCCAGAAGAAAAACTAATCCTGGATTTGGAATCCTCGCCTCGTACTTGTCGTTGTGACGTAAGTAGTATCGTTTATCTCTTAGGGTCGTTAATACCTGTCATTCATCAAATTCATAAAAAGAGAGATTTTAAGATGAATTGACGTATATATAATCGTTTTAAATCCAATTTGTTGTTCAATCATGGTTGTAGGTTCGTATTTGGGTGATGTTTGGTAGAGGAACGTGTTAGGGTTCCTAAATCCCAAGCTTTCAAGGGAAATCCTTGTCTCATGTAAGATATGTTGCGAAAACCTCTTATCAATTCTATATCACAAATTGTATGATTAAAATTGTGAAATTTGGGGCATATTGTATGCTGGAACTGTTGTCACTTTTTCTACTGTTCTGTTAGCGACCTGAGCACTTCGGGCTTTATTTTGGCCTTTACACGGTTTAAGTTAAATTTTTCTAAACATATAAAAATCGTAAATAAATGAAATATATTTCCAACAATATATCATAGACCTCAATCAGATTTACGGTTTGAGAGATGTCAAAATACCGAATTGCTGTTACGTTTTCTGCTATTTTGTTGGTGCCTGGGCTCTTTGGGATTTATTTTGACCCTTTTACACTTAAAATTAATTTTTTCTTAGAACATGAAAGTTGTAGATAAATGAAATATATTTCCAACGGTATATTATAGGCCTCAATTGTACTTACGGTTTGAGATATATCATCAAAATATCAAACAATTATTGCAATTATAACTTAAATAAATAGTTGAACTTGGTTGTACGTGGACATTAGCTAGTTAATACCAAGTTAAGATGCGAAACTAAATAATTGAATGATGCATTAACGCTATTAGCATGCTTTACGAGTCTATATTTGAGCGAATGCATGGCTGTGATGGATTGAGAGAGTAGGACATATTACCTTTAAAATTTCTAGAAGTATAAGACTATAGTAGTTGGCACACGAAGAAATACCCATTCCGTGGTTGCCGTTGGCTTACGAATCCTTCCTACGATGCCAGTTGGCACACAAGTTATTTTCGCAGTGGCCAGTTGGCAAGTAGGTTTCCTGTAGTGGCCGTTGGCACACAATTTTTCTATGGTGGTCGTTGGCACATAGTCTTTGATAGTGGTCATATTACATAAGTACTCATACATTGACCCATAGTATGGTCGTTAACATTGGGAACATAGTTTTCGACTGGTCGGTAGGATGTGGGAGGATTATACAGTATATCCCGATAGATAGTAGCGATGTCTTATAGTATGGTTGGATGGATAGTTGTAGTTGAACTTTACAATTTTTACGCATTGTTGTTCTTTTGTACTTCCTTTATATTTATTATTGATGTCACATGCTACGTTATCATACACTGCACTTTTCATTATAATTGTGGTATTGTTTCTAATGCATGCTTGCTTGGTGAATTTTTCTACTATTTTGCATGAAAATGCCAAGTAATGCCTGGGATCGGGGAGCACGAGTCCCCTGGACAGGACATGTTGGAGCTTACTCAGGAGTTATAGTTTTTATTACATTTCAACACTGGATTTAGCATACTTGGGAATGGTTAGAAATTATGGGGCATTACATTTTTTTTAAATGAAACCTTATATTAAAATACGACATATAACACATATACTTACCACTTAGTATCTTAAAAAATAGCACATACAACGCATGCAATATTCATCTAGTATATATAAGTGTGTGTGTCTCACAAAAATAAAATATTGGGTATAGCAAAAGTTTTCAGACATGGAAAGTTACCAACGTCAATTATCAGAAACACGCGAAGGGAGAGAGAGAGAAAAATAGAGAACCAATCAATATTATATAAAACCCAGTTTTGGGTTTACGAAATTGGCTAGTTCACCCATCGGGCCAAGTGGTTTTCAATGAATATACTTGTTTTGATTAGTTACTTGGTAATCGGTACATATTGGCCTAGAACCTGAACCGAGTCCCAGTTCAACGGGTTGAACCGGCCGATCCAAGCCATGTTTCAAAAAATTGATCACCTGATTTAATATTATCTTTGCCATTTATCCAATATGTAATTATAAAAAAAAATATTTAAATCATTATAATTAAATTATAATTATCTCTTTCAATTTATTCAAGAGATAATGCATAAGAATTATTTACTAACTATATATTTTTAATAAAAAAATAATTGTTAAACATTAACTTTGGTTTTTATTTAAGAAGATAATGGAATTTATGTATTTATTAATTATCACTTTATTTATTTAGTAGGAATATTATATAAATACTGAAGTCGTGATTTAATTTAACCTTTAAAAACAAATGGTGCATTTTCATTTTGCCAAAAATTTATGTGTCTACATATGTGCTAATTTTTTCTTTTTCTTATGAAACTCATTTGGGGATCTTCCTAATCAAGGATCCTAGACTTGTCAATACAACATTTTTTTTCAATATATTAATATTCCTTGCATTCAATATTTCGTACAAGAATATTGGTGAGTAATATTGCCATTGAATTTGTAATAAATACACCTTTAAAGATCTATCACAAGTTTTGTTAGCGCATACATTCTATGGCCGTACTATCGCACAATAAGAATAATGACGGGATCTGTGCTAAATGTGGAGATTATTTCATTTGGAATCCTATTAAATTCCAGTCTTCGAATTAATCTGGATAAAGATTAAATTAGGAGATTAAATTAGGATGCTCCAACACGTTCAAAAGGAAAATATAAGTTATTTTGTTTAATAAAACAACTTTATTATGTAGAAAATGAGATTAATTAAGTTGGTGTTAAGTGTTAACTGAACATACATCAAAACATTTGGCATCTTACACAAGAGAGATAATTCCATTAAATGGCCTATAATATGTTAAGGGTAAATAACACTTTGCCCCCATGAAGTTTCTGATAATTTCAGAATACCCCCAATGAGAGGTTTCTGAAATTACATTGTCCTCCACAAGGTTCTATGTCCATTTCACTTTAACCCCAAATTTTCAGGGGCAAAATGAAATAAAGACTATTTTTCAATAAATTACTAAAATAACCCTCAAGTAATTCCATTTATATAGTTTTTTTATTATAATTTGTTAAACAAATCAATTGTATAAATAAATATAATATAATTTTCTTAACAACATGATGATTTTTATGTATTATAAGCTTTTAAATTAAAAAAATAAGGTATAAAGTAAGGGTAATATGGTCATTATACATAAAAACCAAATTTGGATTATAAATTGGAGCAAAGTGTAATTTCCGATGCCTTAGGGGTTAAACTGAAATAATCAGAAACCGCAAGGGGCAAAGTATAATTTACCCATATTTTTTAATGACGATAGATCTACTGTCATTACCACTCTTCTTTCTCACATTAAAGGCATTGAATTTTATACCATATTTTGAGTGATCAAAAAGACCAACTTTTGAACACTAAAGATGAAGAAATAAATATTATGAAATGCAATGAAAAAAAAGGATCCTATTAAAGATTTTTTTTATATGTTGACGTAACAATAAATTAGTAAGGGCATCTCCAATAAACTAATTATCTAACTCATTAAATTACTTACTCAAATAATTAACTAGTAGCCTATAAATTTATATCTCCAATAGACTAATTAACTCACTTGTTAAGTGTATCACTTGTTAACTCACTAGTTAATTCTATAGACCTAGTTAACAAGTAAAATATGGGTCCCATTGTATTAAAAAATTTAATAAATACAATT
>MKEJ01037297.1:0-13431 GCA_001753735.1 Embelia ribes
CAAAATAACAAATAAGCTCAAGTTATGCGCTGAGCAACCAAATATTGTCTAACTTTTAAGCAAAAAAATTGAAAAGCTGAAATTTATAAGCTGCATATAAACAAGCCCTTTGTAAGAAAAACATATGTCCACTAAAAAAACAAAAAATTGTAGCCTAAGGTGTGATGAAATTTAAAATACATACTTTTAATAATGTGAAAATTGTAGCCTAAAGTGTTTGATGAAATTTAAAATGCATACTTTTAATAATGTGATTCTATTTGCTAAGCTACTTTTAGACGTAGGCTTAGTGATATTTTCAAATTTTGCTTTTGATCTTAATTATATTTACTATATTTTTTATACATATCTTCTTTTATTTTTTTAATCTTGTAGCAATATTTGGATCAATTGGGAAAAGGTGGGGACAAGTTGATATTGGTGTGATTGTGTGTGGGCCCCCAACTCTTGAAAAAAGTGTTGCTAGAGAGTGCAGGTCTCAAAATTTGAGAAAAAGAAAAGGGTATTCCCCAATCTTCCATTTCAACAGCCACAGCTTTGAATTGTAGTACATAGAAGTGAGAATGCCATTGATTGTAAAACTGAGACAGAGGGATAAGCTTCATGTACAATAGATGATGTACATTACTAAGCATTTGTTAATGTTCAATAAAGATATATATATATATATATATATTGCTGACCGCAACAATTGTCATGACTGCTAATTGTGCGCTGATCGTTGTAGCTCATCAGCATATATGCTACAATCATTACACGATCACGAGTAACGATGCTCAATTTCTTTCACCACACCTGAAGAATACAAGATGTTTTTGTTTGAAATGAACCGTCTAATACTCGCTACCATGAAGGAATCAACAAGCTCAATGGATACAAGCGCTATATAATCAAATATGAATAAAGATCAAAACCATTAACTTACCAAGAGTTGAATATTGTGTTCAAACGAGGTGTGTGTTGTTTGAACGTAGAAACCTGAGAATCCTAGAATCCAACTCCCAGTATGCGTTTAAATTCTATTTGAGACAAAACTCATTTCGTTCACCCGAACACTTCCAATGGCTTTTCAATGCGCATCCAAGTTCTCTTGACTATTTGTGGATGTGTCCTTGAAGTAATATTTTCTTAATAACATTAGTCTTCTTTTGTTTTCAAATTTAGTACACATGAAGCTAAATAATTGTTTAAATATTTTAATTTTTAATTGTATTCAAAAGATAAAAATAAGAACAAGTAAAGAAAAAAACTGTGGGGTTCGAGCGGCCGGTTGGAGATTTTAAATGACATTTGCATGCTCAACATAATCTTTTTATATTGGAAAACAATTGTAACCTCCTGTAATAACTAATAAGGACTTAGATTTATACTATTACTATATTTAGCATGGCTATTCCTTATTTAAGTTTTATAATTAACTCAATTATTTTTTGTACAATAAATGCAAACAAAAACTTTGATAATATAATACTTCTTTTTTATTTTATTTTAATTTAAATACTTCAATCTAAAGGTTCGTATGTTTGGATAAATGAATCACACTTAAAAACACTTAAACTATGTAACATATTTATGAAATATATAATTATTGATACTCAACTACTTGGACTTGCTAATGAAAAAACAATTAAGACGATAAATTCATTTTTTTTTTGTAAAAATTTCCAACCAATTGATTGTAGGTTATTACCTTTAAGTTTTAGCTATTAGCTATATTTAGTTATATTATATATAAGAATAGTATGATAGTGACACTTTAGAATCTTCAATAAGCTATTTTAATTTTAAAAAGTTTCAAGAAAAAAATTCCAATTTCACCAAGTTATGACATTTTTATTAGCGCAATTTAATAATTTATTATGATATTTATCCTTCTCATTTTCGATTTTTGGTTTTGCACTGGATGGCATGTTATGATTTGTGAGGACGCTAGCCTCGGTAATCACTTTTGTAAAACCACTAGAGACATGTGCAAGTACTAAGCCAGTTACAATGATGGGTCACAAACACGTGGTGAAGTGTCGACCGATGTCAACCCTAGAAAAGGTTTTCAGGTGCGGCCGGACAAACGATAACAGTTGTTACATCCAGAGTGAGGCCGGTGTGATCAGCCTCGGCCCAGGAAGCAATATCCTTAAACAAGTTAATGGGATTTATCATACTGTATAGCGCCATCTAGC
Organism: Embelia ribes; assembly: GCA_001753735.1. Lineage (NCBI taxonomy): Eukaryota > Viridiplantae > Streptophyta > Magnoliopsida > Ericales > Primulaceae > Embelia > Embelia ribes. The sequence continues at coordinate 2,181 of MKEJ01037297.1, forward strand.
ACAAGTGGGAAGATAAGCTTCGGAAACAAGGGATCGGGTAATGGCACTGTCGCTACCCAGCTTGACTCATCAACAAGTGATGCCTCGTACCGCATCACACTCAAGGGTATAAAAGTCGATTGGGAATGTGACAGTAGCTTACCCTTAGAAATCATCACCACGAGGCGTAGTACTCTCGATACCACTAGTATAGTAAGCAATTGAAAATGGAATTGGTAGAGGTGACTAATGGTACGCCACGAGAGGACCCGTCGGGGGTTTATCCTCTATGTTAGGGAGTCCGAGACAACATTAAACTACTGTCACTCGTAATCCAATTTAGTGGGGCCCAGTTGGAATTGCAACCGTCAAACCCGTTGGTCCAGATCAGCCTTGATTTGACATTTCTCACTATTTTCCCATACGGTGATGGTTCCGAACATCTTGAGTAAGTATTTCGGACAAACTTTTTGGTAGGTTTCGATATGCGGAAGGGCCAAGTTTCCTTCAAGCCAACGGATTGCAACAAATTATAGGCAACTATTTTATATTTATGTTTTTCTCTTTTGCTTACAAAAATATGAATTAGCCGCTCTTATCATGGAATAATTATATCGGTTTTGTAGCTTTGAGTAGCGACTAATGTTTTCTTATCTTCTTTTTTCATGATTTAATCATCTTGATGATGCAATTATGCAAAGATGCAATGAATGATTTCATGTCTATGAACTTTATTGAGCAAAATATCACACAAAAATTAGAAATATATTTAATAAACAGAAAAAAAATGTTTATGCTACCCTCGTATTCCTACCCAAAAATCTTATCCGTTGTATCGGGCAGTTTTGTCAAAATTTACTTATTATTTTAGGGCATACCATATTCGTAATTTTAATATTTTTCTAAAATTAGTATGGACAAATTTTTTGGTGGAGAAATTTTAGTTTGTTGTGGCAATGATGATAAACAAAGATATGTTTTTTTGATAGAGTTAATTATTATTAATCACCTAACTGTCAGCGAACATCACTTTCGCCACCATATTTTAGTATGTTTATCGTCGGTCTAGAAATTTATATACTATCGGACAAATAAAAACTATATGCACTGATTCACGAAAATACATATAACCATCAAGGTATTGAAATTAAATTCTTTTATGATCAGGCAATTTAGACTTGCACTTTTTGTCCATGTCGCTCTTCTCTGAAAAATATGTGTATTATAAACTTGCCCACTTATTTTATTTTTATTTCCTTGCTTTCAGCTACCAAACTTCATGTTCAGTACACATTTGGTCCCCAACTCCAAAGTTTTGCAATTTTGGTCTCTAAATCAAACATTTGATAACTAACAAATAATTAAAACTAAGTTTAATTGTACTTTATGCTGAGCTATCTTTTTGTTGTATTTTCTCGCAACATAAGTGTAAAAAAATTAAGAAAAAGTTATAATATAGTAGTTACAAAGTCATGCACTCATGGTTCAACTTGGAAGCAACCTTAATTGGCCCGACGGTTGAACCAGTGAACCCATCAGCCAACAACTCATCCATATGGTAGAGAAGTCTGTTTCTAAAAATAAACACTCTCAAGTATCTATACAAATTTTCATGCTCCAAAAATTCATTCGCTAATTGCTCTGTGGTATATTTTTCGGTAACCCTCCATAATTACAGTTCAGCTTTTTTTTATAATTCTCTACGACATTCAATCATTCATTTTCTATTCCTAGCATTGCTCTTGAAAAATATCGAGTCATGTATGCAAATGATAGATAGTTGATCGGTTTCGTTCGAATGCATGAACCAAAGAGATATTTGGGCTAAAAAATTAATTAGTGGTAATGATTGTGATTTACCCAAAGTAGTTATACTTATTCTTCTCACAATTTGAGATATTAGTATCTGTATTTACGTAATGTCTCCTAAATTTTCATGAACTGAAAAATTTACTATTAAAATTTATAATGACAATAATCACATGGATATCAGTATATAACTCGCACTTGAATACCGACTTGCGAGAGAAGTGTACATACGTATGGATGTAGAATAATTATAATATTTATCAATACCAACTAAAAGTTGTCCACAATAATTTTACAAAGTAGCGATTCTTTCACAATATATGTAAGCATATCATTTCCACAAGGAGCATATTCCAAATTTCCTTCTAGTAGTGGGAGACGAATTTTTAAAGCACCATATGTTTGACTCGATGCTTCCAAGAATGATAAGTAAAGATAATTGTTCAATTGGGTGCACAAAATTAGTGCTTATTATAAAAAAAATATTTATTTAATTTTTATCCACTCATAGTGTTTAAGCATTTTGGACCTTCAATTTTGGACGAAGATAAACTTACTTATGTGGTGGGTTCTATTGGTATAAATGGACACATGACATCATTTATGTAATACCAATAATCAGATAATATTAAATAACTCTAAACCGATAATGGATAAAAATTGGATTCAAATTATTTATCATAATTCATAACTAAGATTTCATGCATTATCAACAAGCATAATTTTTTTGACTAAATTTCACTGTGAATTACACTTATGGCCCCTGTAATTTGGATTGAAATATATTTGTTCCTCGCATTTTTAATTAAAACACTAATATTTCCAATTTTTGTTAAAGAGACAGATTTAGTCCTGAATTTAGAAATGGTGTTAGAGTACGTCACTTTCATAGTATTTATAATTTCAAATCGTTATCCAGGACAATAGAGGAAGATGTCATCAATGTAAATATTTATAAAAAAATACTAATTTACTATAGAAAATGTTAGTTTATTTGATTTTTATTGAACTGAATAAATATCGGTTCATGGAATAGACTGACTCTATCATTTATTAAAAATATGAGGATCATTGCTATTTCAATAAAAGGTAAAAGGATCATGTTAAATTATATAAAAGAAAACAATGTGTAATCTTTATTGTTATGATATTGCACAACCCTATAACCCAAAATATATAAAGATGAAAATATAATAAAATAGAATCAAATCATAATTTAAATTAACAATAATTACATAACTTGTTTTTTCATAATCCCATTAGCATATATTATCTTCAATACTACTCTTCAAGATGAACGTCGGAATGTCATCTTGTTAATAAGAAGTCACAAGTTGTAGATTCAGTGACTTGTTTATGTTAAAACAGTCTCTCATTTTTTTATATATACAAGAAAGGAAAAAAGGAAAAAAAATGAAGAAGATTAATAGATAATGATAGAAGTAAAAGAATGAGGAGGGGAATAAAAAGATAAAATTAGTGGCTTAAATTTTTGAAATTTAAAATAAAAAAAGAAAACTGTAAATTTGGGATCTCTTACTTTGACAGCTAATTTGGGGTTTATTTTTGGGCCAAATATGAATCTCGCCTGCCAAGTGATCTCGCCCGTTCAAATTAAAATAAAAATAATTTGATAAAAAATATATATAAACCAATTAACTCAATCTAGAATGTATGAAATTTTAAAGGGGATATTTTGAAATATAATAGCTATAATATATTATGAATTATCAAATAGTATAAAATAATAGAAATATGGCATATGGTTGTTTTATTATATAGAAGTTATCAAAAACAAATAAGTACAATTGGTCACTAGTTGCAACCAATCCATATAGCGGTACTTTCAATCGGCAGCCAATAGACAGTGGTTTTAGGTTCTCCGGCTACAAGGAACTTAAGCTTTTATACCACGTTAAATTATATATATAAAAAAGAATAATCTTTTATTGAGTTGCTTATATAGATTAACTCAATCACATAAATATGAAAATATAATCAACTCATAATATAAATTAATTATAATTTTGTTTTTTTTCTTATTCTCAAAGTTAACAATTATTGTATAACTTAATCATTCATACCCCCATTAACATATATTATTTTCAATAAAACGAGTATGCAGGGATGTCGAAATATCATTTTACGAATAAGACGATAACAATCACAAATTGTAGATTCATGACTTTCTTACGTGAAAACAGTCTCTCGCTTTGAAAGATAAAAGAAAAGTAAGAAGAAGAGAAAAATATTAAGAACAAAAATAGATAAACAGATATGATAATTGTAAAAGAAGAAGGAGGAGGGGGAGAAGGAAGAGAATATATAAAATTAGTTGTTCAAAATTTAAATTTCAATAATAATAAAAAAATGGCTAATTTGGAATCTCTTCTATTGACAACTAATTTGGGGTCTACTCCCTTATTTTTAGGCCAAATTGGAATATATCTACTAATCACCAAATTGGAGTTTTGCTCGCTCAAATTAAAGATTAAAATAATTTGATAAAAAAATGTATAAATATGTATAAATAAATTAACTCAATATAGAAAAGAAAGAATAATATTTATTGATATAATATGACAGAATTACAGTAAACTCTTTATATAATAACCCAAAATACATAAAAGATAGAAAGATAATCAAATCATCTAAATTAATTACAATCTTTACAACATAACTTAATAATTCATGCTCCTATTGGCGTATATAATTTAATCAAGTGGTTTGATGAATGCACTTCCAATTGTAAGGCCTGGGATCAAATCCCATAGTCCTCGTTTTTTTATTTTTAAAAAATAAAAATAAAATATATATATATTCAATAGATCAAAATAGAGTTTATATAGGGAGCATGGGATCCATTCATATAATTAACCATTTAAATCTATCTTTTCATTATTCTTTAATTTGTGACCAAATGTAGCTAGTGGCTGTTGATCACACGAATTAAATTAAAATAAATTGATCTTCACAGTAGGTGAAACTGTGAGGAAGATCTACTCAACTAAAGAAATTGGTTGACAAAATAAAGTAATTAAATGCAGAACGCATAGATTGAATATCACCGCATGACTTGTATTCCAAGCAAAATATGAACAACCTTTTATGATGATAGGCAGGCTGAGCAGAGGCGCAAGGAGAGATCACGACCCATATGATATTCGAAATTTCTTTGAAATATTTATATAAAATTTGAAATATTTTATTTTGTATATAGACGGTCCTTCCTGAAAAATATATATATTACCCCTTATATAGCTCATGTAAATTCGGCCCCCTACTCGTGAATTCTAGGTCCGCCAATGTTTATGTTTGTCATTATTATATCATTATTTACAGATGAAGAGTTGTTGGTCTCTCTTTTAACTTGCAAGCAAAAGAAAAGAAAGTTTGAATATCAGTTGGGGGCGGCAATCTTGAGGATGTTTAGGTCATTTTTTAGAACCATGGGGTGTTTAGTGATAACTATGCAAAGCTAGGGTCCCTCAGTTTTTATAATTTTTTTTTAAAGAAAAAACATAATTATGTTACGTAACTAAAGTTTGTTTTGTTTGGTGGATAAAGTTACAACTTGAACCAAGCTTCTAGCAATTTTCAAGCAATATAGTGAATAAAAAATATTATGGAGATTGTGTTTTGAAAGTTACGAGTTTACAAAGTTAGAGGGTCGATCAAGGCTGAGTTTACGATTGTTTTTGATAATTTTGGTTTTAAACATGTAAGCCTATGCGTTTGGTATACTATAAAATATCGATTTTTAATAATCTGTTTATACTTTTTAATAATATTTTTTTAAGCAGTTTTGGGATATTTTTAAATATCATTTCTAATTTTTCTATTTATAGTTTCCAAAATAATATCAATTATAATGACATAGGCTATGAGTGTGCGGCTATAGAATATTTTTATTTAAAAAGCAATTACCAACTCAACCAAATTTTAGGCTTCCATGACACCGGGGTGTTAGCTGAAAACACCGTTGGTCCATACCAAAACGGCAAGGTCACAATAAAAAATAATATTAAATATCAATACTTTGAATAGTTAATATTTTTATTTAAATAATAACGATCCAAATGGACCTTTAACCCGCCGAAGCTCATTTACACTTAAACCTGTTTGGGGGAAATAAACTTTGTTTGAGGGAGAAAATTACCACTTAAACCTTTTTACGGTTTTCTATCAAATTGAAAAGAAAAAAAAACAAGGCTAGAAAATCAAATTATTATAATGAAAAAGTCAAGTCAGATAGGCGGACGCTTCTTTCACGCACATACATACATACATACATAATTTAATTCATCTATATGTGTATATATGTATGTATTGTATATGTATCTATCTATATCCGCATATGCTCTAAAAGAGAGCGCTTTCGAAATTTTCTCGTTTCGAGCAACAAACAAAGAGTAGTAGTAACAAATAAGCATCTCTATACCTTTGCTGTCTGCACAATTTCCTATTCACAGAGAGAGAGAGAGAGAGACGGAGAGAGAGAGAGAGAGAGAGAGAGAGAGAGCGCCTTGGGTTTGCGAGGGTTTTGAAATATTTTTATTTTCAATTTTCTTTGCAATGAGTTCATGCTTGCTACCGGGGGGAGAGACGGGGAGCAACCCAATTTCCCCGAAAAAACTAAAAAATAAAAATAAATAAGTAACTTAAATCCGAACCAAATTTGAATTAGACTAAAATTCAAACCCGAATTATTCGAACCAAACCCGAATTATATATTTAAACCCGAATCCGAATTACCCAAATTCTCAAATTTTAAAAAAAATAAAATTCAAATTTGGATCAGAATTTCGAATAATTCAGATCGAATACTTGAATTTCAAATTCGGGCACCCGAATTTTGCTCTTCCCTACTTACTACTCAAATATTTTTATTTAATAAATAACTCAATTATGAATTTGATTAAGGATTCAGACCCACTTAATTAATAAATTTATATATTTATATTTTCTTATTATAGGTGTTAATTTATGTAAATAATCATAAACCGTCCATACTTAATATAATAAATTAAGAAAAAATTATCATATTACTTTAATTATGTTTTTTTTATGTAACTTTATTCTTTCAAATTTCTAAAATTGAGCTGAAAAACTATACAACATAATTATTTGATTTATTCGCTAGTATATGATTATTGGTTGACTATTCTATGAGGATTTTAATATAATAACATTTATTTTAATATTTAATCGATAAATAACAAGTAGTATCTAACTATCAACATAAAGAAACTAAAATGTTAATGAATAGGCTCGGTTCGATTCGGATTCATATGAGCCGAGCCTGAAAAAAAAATTATGTATAGTTAAATAAACGAGTCGAACCTGAATACACTCTCTAAACAAGCAAGTCGAGTCTGAATAGGCCAAGGCTTGGCCCGCCCAATTGCAGCCGTAGGCATAATGTTGCACTCAGTAAGACTCGCCATGGCTCCAATTTTGTATCAATAAATTTATGTATTGATGCATTTGTACATGAACAAGATGACATGAACGAAAAATTTCGGACTCAATCGTATAATATTAAACTCAACTATGATAATTAGATTTAAACTAAAAACTCTTAATTAGATAGGTATCTAAATTAATTTTACAACTTAATACCATTATATGATTGTTGTGAAATAGTTTTCAAATTTGTACATGAATACTATTAACATAATGTGGTAAAACAAAATAGCAAAATTGTTCTTTATATACGTAGATGTAGACATTGATATAGAAAATATAAAACTAGAGTCCGTATTGAACCAATATGTTTATTGATGATATCTTTGCATAACATTTGGCTTAATGGAACTCTCGTTTTTTTTTTTTATGGATTTGCGTTTATCATATCATGTTATGAATTTCTTAATCCAATCTCTTGGTGTTATGCACCAATGCATTGAAGTTGCTTTTGTTTTAGATGCAATGTTCAAAACTAGTGAGCCCCAAAAAATATAAACCATCAAATAACTTGGACTAGTGCATATTCGATGCATACATCATATCGCAACATGCATACAAATACCTGTAGAATTAGTAAAATCCACTTAACTTTGCATGCATGAACTGTAACCCATGCATGCAAACCCACTCAAAACACTTGTCGCAATCCTTAGTCGCAAAGCACGCATATGCGTGCTTGTGCCGATATGTATTGTGTCGTGCCGAATTGAGTTGGGTAGTAAAAACTGCCCACACTTGTGTGGTTGATGTCACTTCCCATAAACCCATATGCACGAATCACCATACATAATCTTACTACCCGCTCGTAGCCGTGCAAATGAAAGATTAACATAACAAATTCAACAATTTAAAAAGCAATTATAGATATAGAGTAGGTGGATAAAAGAAAGAAAGTTAAGGTTTTTCTCAATTTATAGTTTTTTTTTTTCTTCAAAGCTAAGGAGCTAATTAAATCTAGGTGAAATCTCAAATTTTATCTTAAAGGCCTTAATTATTTTGTCTCCCTTATATTATTTTGAAGCTGAAGACTATTATGGATTATTATCTTAGTTCTTTCACCTTTATTTCATTTTTAGTTTTTCTTCTTGTTTTTTTTTTTCTTTTGAATTTTCAACAACTATCGATTCATATTTTCAAGCATTTGAATTTTCAACAATTAATTGATCTAAGTATGTAAATGTACTTTTTAACTTGAAATTATATATATTTTTTATTTTAAAATTAATTAAGCAAGTCCGGTCTTATTGACGAGTGTGCCGAAAATTATTCAAATTCAGCTTATTTATTTAAAGAGGCTAATTATTTTTATTAGTATCAAAATGGTTTACAAATGCCGGTCAATATGGATTTAAATTCTATAATGATTCTGTACATAATTTAATTTGTATAAATTTATGCTAAATAAATTTTGAAAATTGTTATCACGATCTTTATAAATTATTTAAATTTATCAAACTAATCATTTTGGAATATATATATATATATATTTTTAAAAAATTTGTAATAACAATACAAAGTGCAGAAAACAGCTTAGAATTTCAATCCCGTGAGGTCAACCTTTGGCGGTATCATCGCCAACCATTTTAAAAAGGCGTAACTTCAATTTCACATAACGTCCGTTTCTGTTTCTTTTGTCGGGTTCGTTTCGTTTTTGACCAATAATACACCCCTCCTCCTCTCTCTCTTTATATATATATATATATATATATATATATATATATCCTCACATTAGAATCAACATCAATCTCCGCCGCACCTCCGCCGCCGCAAATCGCCTCAATTAGAACATGCCTCTAATTCGACGGAGGAAATCTCCTGAAAACGAAAACGAAAACAAACACGACACCGACGAAACCAAAAAACCAGAATCAACCGACGAAAAATCGAAAGCTAAGGAACAGAGAGGTAACAAGAAGAGAGGAGGAGGTTCGTGGTCGTGTATAGACAGCTGCTGTTGGTTCGTAGGTGTAATATGCGTGACGTGGTGGGTCCTTCTCTTCCTCTACAACGCCATGCCCGCCTCCTTCCCCCAATTCGTCACCCAGGCCATCAACGGTCCGCTCCCCGACCCGCCTGGGATCAAGCTCCGCAAGGAGGGGCTCAAAGCCAAGCACCCGGTTGTTTTCGTGCCCGGGATTGTCACGGGCGGACTCGAGTTCTGGGAGGGCCACCAGTGCGCCGAGGGGCTGTTCCGGAAGCGGCTATGGGGCGGGACTTTTGGGGAAGTTTACAAGAGGTATTGAGAATTAGGGGTTTATTTTGCTTAAACTTTGGATTTCGTTTGGCTGTGCAACTGTTTAAATTGAGCTTATTTGTTGTGCTGGGGTTTAATAAAGTTGGATTTTTTTTCTTTAAAGCTGCAACCAAAGGAAGGTATCACTAGTTAGAGTTTGTTTGGTTACACCTCTTAAGATCAAACCATTCTGCTTGATGCTGGAAAGTTACAACTAAACGAAGCGCAAGAGTATTTGGATTATTTTTCTTAGGGAGTTGGTGTTAGTCTTATTGTTTAGGTTATGTTTTAATCATCATCAAAGGTAACTTTTATTAAGAATTTGGTTGACGATTTGGATTGTGATATAAAGGCACTCTCGTGAGTGCTCGTAAAAGGCTTTCTATCCTAAATTTTAAGTGCACAAGAGTTATTGTGAATTAGGGATTTATTTGGTTACACCTTCTAAGATCAAGCTAAACTTTTATATGCTTAAAAGCCGGATTTTGTTTGGCTGTGCAACTTTTTAACCCAGCTTATTTGTTGTTTTGGGGTCTAATAAAGTTGGATTCTTTATCTTTAAAGCTGCAACCAATTGAATCCCTGGGAGTATCTGGTTGTTTTGCTCAAGGACTTGTTGTTTATCTGATGTTTAGGTTATGTTTTTAATCACTATTGAAGTTTGAAAGTACTTTATTATGAATTTGGGCTATAAGTTTGTGGATTTGGATTGTGATATAAGGGCACTTTCATGAGTTCTCCACATAGCTCCCTATCCTAAATTTTAGGGATTAAATTCAAGGATGCGTTCCCCTACTTGCACCCAAATGCTGTTAAGTGTTTTACAACATATAAGGCTTGCTACAATACTCCCCTTGAATTAGGTCTATTGTTCATGCCCGGTTCTATTTTTGGGTGAATAGAGATCTAGTTTGTATATTCTCCGTATTTCAACCTTTATTTCAGAGTTCGAGGGAATTGATTGAAATCCTGCATAAACAGGTTTAGATTTTACGTCATGGTTCACCTCACATTTCGAGTCACGAAGTTATCTTTTAGAATTTTGAGCTGATATGCCTAATACCATTAGCACATTATAGGTTCATATCTGGGGATTGAGAACTATTGATTAGGGACTTGTTATTTGTTTCTATGTATTACGTTCTGTTGCACCATTGCAGCTAATTCTAGGACATAACTGTGAAAACATTTTCATTACCCGGAACATTAATCTGTTCTGTTATAACATCTTCGTCATCACTAATAGAACCAAGATTTGATTAGCAGTGAGATTTTGAATGGCCATAGCAAATGATGCATCATGGCACTGTGAACTTGTGTGCAAGAGGTCATTGGGTAGTAGATCTTGTTACAGGCTGGCTATTGGCAAAAAAATAAACATTAGATAGTTTATGTGCTACATAATACATCAGTAATAAACTCAACTCTGATGCTTTATGTATATACTAGTTTGTAGTCCGTGTGATGCACGGATTAATTTTAATTTCTTTTTGTATATTATAATATATTTGAATTTTAATAAATAATTAAATATGCAATAAATCCTAAAGCTTTTCATCCCCATTGAACATAATCTTTTTTATTTTATTTTTCACTTTAGCTAATTTTGAGAAAATATTAAACACTTAAAAAGTTCTACTATGGGGTTTTTTTTTTTTTTTTTAATTTCCCATTGGTTTTACTTTAATACCACCTTTCAATAATTTTGTATATATTATATGTATATTTTGTTTTTCATTGGCTTTATATTAATTTAATTAC
>MKEJ01037298.1:0-11740 GCA_001753735.1 Embelia ribes
AACTTGGTCATTTTCAGTGTGGCCAGATGGAATATTATTTTTTGTTGCCATCATTTGCAATCCACCGTACTGAATTTTTCCATTTTCTCCAAGTGGCTTGCCTAAACAGTTGGCACTTCAGGTGCCACTATCACTAGAACAACCCCCACATTTTGGGCATTATTCTCCTAATCAGAAGTTTCTAGAATGGCTGCCATGTATTAAAAAAGATATCAATACACAAGATTATTTTAACTAAATTTATCCCAAAACTATTACTACATTAAAAGTATCAATTTATAATGTTAAATACCACTATCACGTTTTTAATTTGACAAAATTCAAATTCAATAATCTATAAATAATATAAGATGAATCTAGTTTCAAAATTGTTGTGAATATTAGTTCTAGTTACTGCCCTAAATAATATTAAGAACTCTATATATTTACTATCAAGTATAACAGTCAATTATAATTAGTATGAAAAACCCGAACCGTAACGAAAAATTAGAAGACTTACTTGTCCTCCAAATGTGTGCTTGGTGTCTGACTTTTTGGAAAAATTGAATGTTGATTAACAGCGGCAAAGTCTAAAGTTTGATGATATCTTCTTGAAACTAGATTCGCCTCCACACACTTTTGGACTAATGGACGATAGTTTCCCAAGATACAATTGTTTCTCTGTTATTGGAAGAATGCGACACTCCAATAACCTGGTCGGAATTTTCTCGATGTAGTACTCTCTAAGTTAATGCAAAATGCAAAGATTAATTTTGTATGTAAGTAGTTCTGAAAAATCAATGCGCTTTTTGTTGAAAACAAGCACTTAATTATAGGCCTAGAAGTGTCTTTTCTTTTATCAAAAGTTACAGCCATTCATGTGCAAAATGGTGTGAATTGCACTGTTTTAAAATCCGGGGGCTTTTCTAAAAGGTTGGCAAAGTTTCGGATTTTTGGCAGGAATAAACTGTTTGACCGTTGGATCAAACCATTGTACCGGTTCCAAGGGTTCAACCATTTCTTAAACGGTTGCACTGGTTAGTTTAAATAAATTTATTTAAAGTGTAAGTAGTTCTAAAAATCAATGCCTTATTTGTTGAAAATGAGCACTTAGTTATAAGCCTAGAAGTGTCTTTTCATTTATTAAAAGTTGCAGCCATTCATGTGAAGAAGATTGTGAATTGTACTATTTCAGAATTCAGTGGCTTTTTTGGAAGGTTGGCAAAGTTTCGGATATTTGACAGGAACAAACTATTTGATCGTTAGACCAAACCATTGTACCAGTTCCAATGGTTGTATCAGTTCGTTTAAATAAATTTATTTAAAAATAAAACTATAATTATTATTTTTAATTAAAAATGTTTAATCCAACCAGGTCCAAAAAAGTTACCATTAAGTCGACCCGCACCTCTCCTGGCCGAGCCGAGCCGAGCCAACCGACCAAACAGATGGCGGTGGCGCGCATTATCATTTTTTTCAAAATGGACCAAACTTATTTAGGTCATAACCCCTCCCCCCTCTAACCATATTCTAAATATCAAGGGGCTCAACCCTTACTCAATTTTTGGGTTATATATCCCACTCAAATCTTATATACTTTGTTGATGTGAGACTAAAATTTTAAGTTAAATGAGAATGTCACTTTGAGACTATTTATAATAATTATGCTAATTGATTTGGATAAATAAACACATGACTTAATAGTCCCTGTGTTCCTTTTTCATTTCCACCAAATATCTCAATAATATAATTGTCCAAAATTTGATACTCATAAGCTTTTTCGAAACTCTACAAAACGTTCTTTCAACCTTCAATTTTGAGTTCTATTTTAATTCACTTTATTCATGAGTTTTACCGAGTGACTAATTAGTATTCATGTCTATTTGTAACCCTTCAGGTTCCACCCGAGAATATCCAAAAAATCCAAGTAGACCCCACTTGAAATTAGCTCTAAAGTTCCTTGATTGAGAGTTTTAAAATTCATGAAAATCCAACATCATTTGCATGGTTTGTTATTTCGAACTAATGCAACCATCATAAGTGCACTAACATGACTATCAATATACAAATAGTGTTATCCCTATTGTTTCAAATAAGTTACTTCAAGTTGCCGAAGTGTAATTTATTTCCTCAATATTGGAAAAATAACTTTTGTTATTAAACCTATTATGGATCTTCTTAATTATCATTCCCTAAAATAAAATATCATGATAGAAATACATCGGATGGGTTGGTACATTGTTCTTAATTTCTTCATACCTTTCTTAGTTAGTATGATGAATAGAAGTGCATATTAGTTGGGGAGCAGGGTAGCGCGATTTGGAGTAAAGTATAAAGTAAACTATCATATCAAAGTTTTGGTCAGTTCGGTTAAAATAAAAAATAAAATTAAACCCCTGACAATGCAAACAAATATGATAAGATTTTGCAAGGATTGTTTAATCAAGAGCTGCAAATATATATGTTGTTTTTGGAAATTTTAAAGTATATTTAACCAAGAAAATCAAATTTACAACCAAAGCACGTATCTACTCAGGGGAACAAGCTCGTCCTTAAGTCAAGCTCTCTTACGAACAAGAGAGAAGATAATATTTAACACACATAGCATAAAAAAATACACACACACATAGAAGTTACATCATCAACTACTGTGATGATGGCGTGTTAGATTCTAATTATAACAAGAAAGTCTATCTCTGTTGGTACTCACGATATACTTAAATACAAGAAACTTTGAGTGAAGCATATATAAAAGAGTTAGGATATTTTTTTATTGATATATTATTGCAAAACTACAATGTGCTCCTTATATAAATAACCCAAGAAGATAAATATAGAAATATAATCAAATCAAATAAAAGCATAATCTAAATTAATTACAACCTTGTCATTTTCTTATTTCCAAAGTTAACAATAATTGCATAACTTAATCCTTCAATACTTCTTTTTTCTTTTCATACTCCCTTCAGCATTAATTATCTTCAATACTTTCCCTCAAGATGAGCATATAATGACGTTAGAATACCATCTTGCGAATAAGACGATAACAATTACAAATTTGGTGATTTTCTTACATGAAAACAGTTTCTTGTTTTGATAGATGGAAGAAAAGTTAGGAGAAAAGGAAGAGGAAAAAGATAAATAGATAAATAAATAATGGTAGTATAAAAGAATAAAGATCACCATCTCTTAAATTTTTAAATCCAATAATAAGAAAAAGAAAGCAGTCAATTCGGTATCTTCGCTATTGACAATCAATTTGAGGTTTTTCCCTAAATTTTTGACCAAATTGGAATCTTGTCTGTCAATTGCCAAATTGAGGTCTCGCCCGCTCAAATTCAAAATAAAAAATAGGTGAGAAGAGAAAAAAGTGAGTGAGAAAAAAATATGTAACCAAAAAAAGAAAAACGGTATATGGAGAAATCAGATTAAGAGATAATTATTTGTAAAATTTGATCATGGGTGACGAAACCCTTTCATACTCGCCAATTCAAGTTAAAAAAAATCACATCCAGGAATTTCAATTTTGAAGAAAAAAATTATATTGACTAATTTTGATCCAACCATCCAAATTTTTAAAAAGAAAATATGTAATTAATAATAATAACTAAATTCAATAATAAGAAAAAGAAAGCGGCCAATTCGAGATCTTCTCTATTGACAGCCAATTTGGGGTCTTCTTCCTAAATTTTGGGCCAAATTGGGATCTCGCCTGCCAATGGCCAAATTGGGGTCTTGCCGCTCAAATTAAAAATAAAAATTATTTGATAAAGAAAATAAAATAATTATATTGACTACTTTTGATGGAGCCATCAAATTGTCGTTGAGAAAAATAAAGTTCTAAATATTAATATTGTAATAAAAGTAAATAAGGTTTGGCAGACGACAAAACATGCCGCCCCCCGTAGGCAGTTGCGGAAGTAATGATAGTTCAGGCCCCAATAATCGAAGGTTTTGATACCATGTTAATTAATATAAAAGAGAAAGAGATAATTATTTATTGATATGATATAATTTTTTAGTAATTTATAAATTTATAAAAGATTGATTAGTATGATTTATACCAAGGTGACATTTTAACAGAAAATTAATGTTTATTCATGTTAATTTTAAGTATGTGAAAATATTGCTATGAAAAATATTTTAAAAATTTTATGGAGAATTCTAGATTGGTAGAAATAAATTCATAAAAATATTTATTTACTAATAGTATTTTGATTCTTAAATATAATTTTTAGTATTTTTTTTATTATTATACGTTATTTTATAGTTATGCAAAGATATACATAAATATATTGAGGATGTGCTTGAAATTTAATTTTAATAATCTTTGGTATGGAAAATTGATATATATGTATATAATTTTAATAATTCCTATTATGGAATGTTTGAAATCCTAATTTAATGGAATTCATAATTTTAATAATTTCTAATATGACAAGTTTTTTTTTGTTTTAAATACTAATTTCACGGGACATATGTAAAGTAATTGTGCAAACAAATTTTGCGATTAGAGTGAAAATGGTTAGAGGGAACAACTTTTATATACAATAGAGTGCAACCTACGGGTTATGTGTATTATGTTATTTTTTAATTCTAATTATTCCATAAAATTATTTTTGATAATTTTTTCTTTTGACATGACATCTTGTATTTCTTTTTTCTTTTTTTAGTTATTTATAAGGTTGAATTATGTAGGATTTATACTTATGATAATATTTTTATAAAAATTTAATATCTATTTAGTTTAGTTTAAGGTATGTGCAAATTTTATTATAATAATAATTTAAAAAATATATATTGATTAGCATAATATTTTAAAAATATATAAAGGATCATAGATTAGTAGGAATGAATTTATAGAAATATCTATTTCCAAAAAATATTTTGATTTTTTAATGTCATTTTAATAATTTCTATATGAGAAGTTTACTTATAATTATATAAAGATATATATGTATATCTTGGGTTTGTGGGTGTTCTAATAGGGAATTTAGTTTTAATAATTTTTATTATGATAAATTGATATATATAAATACATAACTAATTCTAATATTATGATAAATTTTATTATTTTAAAATTTTAATTTAATGGAGCACGTGTCAAGCAATTGTGATGATAAATATCATAATTATAGCGAATATAATTGTAATAGATAATTTTTATATGCATAAAAAGATAAAAAGTTATGTTGATAATTAAAAGAGAGATTAATTGTTTAAAATTTTTCACTGACAATTGATACTCCCTCTGTAGCTTGATTATCACAGATGAATGATGATATATAGAAAAAATTGACACAGCCAAAATCCTATAGTTAATTATATTGACAAATCTCTCCGGTCCTTTTTGAAAAACATTGTGGGGTACATCTACGTACGTGTACGAAAATTATAAGAAATTTCCATCTTTAAAAAGTCAAAAGTTAACCCCATTTATAAGTATGTTTTCACATTTAACACAAGTATGCATTTTCTAAAAATTCTCATGTTCTCATTTTGTAATTCCTTCAAATTCAAGCATAGACTGATGGACCATGTCTTCCACTCAAAAGTAATAATAATAATAAAATAATAAAAGCCAATACAATGAAATTGAGCAATATATGAAATTGACCATGCCACTAAGCTAGCATGTAATTACCCAAAATGGTTCACTTGGCATAGAATAATAGAGATATATAGAATCGCATGTAGAATGACAATTATTTTATTAAGTAATATTGATAAAAGAATGTGTATCTCCACATTTAGTAGTGAAGAAACCGATAGTATAAATAAATAATAAAAATTAGAAAAGAGAAAACCCTCTTTGGAGACCTCTCACCCTTGTACCCACAAACTGCAATATATATGCACCTAAAATTGCGACTAACACTTTGTTTTGTATACTAAACATCAAGCTCAAATTCAAACATGGACGAAACAAATGAATTTAAGTTACCAAATATATCGTCGTCCACTTTGACATAGTCGTTGGACTCGTGACAGTCGAAGTACGTCTGTATCTCCTCTGGAAAAATACTCTTTCGAGAATCAGACTCTTGCGTGGTCACGGGGAGACAGTCATAAACCGACGTTCTCTTCAACAATTCTTCGTACTTTGGCGAGTGCAACATAAGCTCCAGGGTCGATGATGAAATGGCACCCCCCGGGGAATCAGGCATATTTTGTGGGGTTTCAGTCGTCGAGCTAGAAGTTTGCTGCTGATCCTGATAGTCGACGAAGCTCATTCCCACCTCATCGCCAGGGCTCGTGATGGGGTTCATCTCACCATCAAGGCTAGGGATTTGTTGAGAATCGTGAGGGTTGTTAGTACCATCTTCATTAGGTTTTATCAAATCAATGTATCGACTAAGGTCAAAATTAGTGACCGCGTTTAGCCCCCTATATTGTATAGCTGCCATGTCGTACGCAATAGCCGCTTCTTCTTGGGTAGCTACGGAAATAATTAACGCATTTAGGGATAATTTTGGGAAACGGAAACGGAAAACAAACATGATACATGAGGAATTTAATTCTGTTGATAAAATTGGTGAAGAGTTGAGAAATTTGGGTATGGGATCTTTAAATAGCATACCCTATTAGTTGAGGGTCGGTGATCCAAAGCTAACACTCACCCAACTGTTTTTGCTAACTTCTCATGCATATGTATATGTATATGTATATTATGTACTTATATAATTAATGAATTAATGCCTACATGTGTTGAAGTGCTATTCAAGTGGTACCTAGTTGTTGATCCTTGACTGTTTTCAGTTGGACTATCAAACCAAACTTGTATTGACTAAGGATTAAAGATACTACTATTTGTTTGGTCCCATTTTAATAGTTTTATTTTTTATTTTGATTTGTCCCAAATTATACTATTACCAACCTTTTAAGTATAGAGCTAAGAGAGCATTTTACCAACATACATTTATTTAATAATAATAATAATAATAATGTATATTTGTATCAACAAGAACTACTATTTACATTTTAAAATTTTCAACAAGGGGCAAATTAGAAAAAGTAGTGAAAATTTTGAATGTTCCAACAAAATTAATTGCATTATCCTAATCCATGTGAGAAAACAAACAAGATTACTAAAATGGGAAATTGCTTTGCTACTTCAAAACTCATAAACAAGAGAATTAGAAATCAGATTGTCGGCACAAGTAAAAAACCAGGAAAAATGACTATACTTTTGAGCATAATTAAATTTGAGTGTAATTTCTAACTACTGCCGTTGCAAATAAAAAATAAAAAAATAAAACAAAAATATCACACAATAAATGAAATGACATGTATCTATTTGCATATGAGGAAATTACGATATATGCCCGTATGTTATTTATCTAAATTGTTGGTGTAAAAATATTTGTACATTGTATTGTACGCAAATAAAAATTAAATTTTTTAAAATTACCATAAGTTCCAAGGTAGAGATATTTGTTGCCAAGCACTCTTCCAATCCGAGCCTCCCATCTTCCATTGTGATGATGTCTACAATAAGAAACCCCCATGATTATTTAAAATTAGAGTAATTCATAAGGTATTAACCATTATTATTATTATTATAAATTGCAATTTTCAACAAAAATATTTGCATAGATGTTCAAGTTTTTCCGTACAATAAAATTTTCACTAAATAATGTTAATTGCTATTGGCAGATAAAGGACCCTACTAGAATTCCTGAAAAATTTCGGAGATTAGAAAGGGTTGTTGGGCCATTGCTCCCCTCTTCGGTCTGCCAATAGTTAATATCTCATAATTAACTAATTACTAAAATATAATTTGAATCTCCATTTGTTAAGAAATGGTATGGGTCTATAAAGTTGGCGATGGACGCCACAAAAGTGGGTTGAAAATTTAAGCGCCTCCATTGCACCCATTTTTCAAGGTTCAATTATTTTCCTCTTGTTAGCCCATCCATGAGAGGACATTAGATCTTAAGAGGGAAGTGACACCATCCCTTGACTTGGCAATTTTTTTTTTTAAAATTGGACAATTTTTGCTTATTCAGTTTTTAAACTAAATTTATTTGATATTTTGGTTTAAATAAACTAAAATTTTCAAACTGAATATATTAAATAAGCTATGTATTTACTTAAAGGCTATAAGCAAGAATCCTATTTTTTTTTTGCCGTCAAAATTAATTATGAAAACTAAAATTTCAATATAAAAAATGTGATATGCAGCATTATGATTGCTACCGATAGGAATTAACTTATGCATTTATTAAGAAGGGATGCAGTCACTCTCATAATTTATTAGTGCCAAAATTTTTAGTGTAAGTACAATATTTTTTTTTTTATACAGAATTTTAGCCACCTTTAAACCTTGATTTTCGATTTCTATTTAAAAGTTCATTATAAGATCAATCTTAATTGAGGACTATTATTCAACATAACCTTTTAAAGGGCATCTGTTATCTATACGACTTTTTGTGTATGTCCAAAGCTAAACTTTTTTCAAAAAGTTAATATTGCCTAATATGGGATTCTATTCTTAAAGAAATAGGGATACCTTGCTACTCCTCTATATTTAGAGACTCCCCGAGAAAATCCACTACTTTTTCTGCAAATAATATACAAAAATAATTAATGTCAGCAAAAAGAATATAATACAAAATTTAGATATTTATTTTAACGATAAGTCATTGCCATATAATTCTAATGGACATCACTTAATATTGAAATTCACCTTCTGAGGTAACCAATATATTCTTCTTTTGACTGGCACTCCATTTCTTTGAGCTCATTTTCATAAGTTAACACCTACATAAATTACATAATTATTCAGAAAAAATAATAAATTACATGTAAAATAAAAATTATAAACCGGAAAAAAGGTGAATATATTACCGGAAAATTAAGAATAGTGTCTTGTCCCCAATATTTCAATGCTGCCAAGTCATAGGCATGAGCAGCTGCTTCCTCATCATCATAGGCACCTAAAAACAAATGAAATAGATAAGGTTCCAATTTTTTAAATAAATAAAAATAACTATTACATATTACTAGTTTTTTCCCTGAAAATTTAAATTAATAACCCATTTCTCAAAAAAATTAAAATAAAAATAAAAATGGGGCAAACAAAGGGAATGATATTTTAGGCTTGAGTTTTGATACAATCCAATTCGCATCAAAATAGTATGAATATTATACCAAATTCGTATCGAAATAGTATAAATATTAATCACAAACTGACAAGTATGCATTAAGTATAAGATGGAGAATTAATGATACCATGAAAAATAAAAACAAATAAATTAATAATTAACTTGTCGTTTTGTGATTGATATTTGCACTATTTTAGCTCGAAATAGTTTATATCTAGACTTGTCCCAATATTTTAATTTCTGTTTTTCCATTTAGTTATAAATAATAATGAAACAACTTCCCCAAAAGTATCCTTATCCTATTTAAATTATAGCTATAGATAGCAATAAAACCTATAGAACCCACAATTGACCGGTTCAATTTGAAAAAGTCAATGCCACATTAGAGAGACACTTACAGATGCAATGTGTGTAAAAAATAATACAACTATACCATTTTTTAAAGTAAATTTAAAAATAAAGATAAGTACAAAAAACTTACCAAGATACACTGCGTTTGAGTAGAATTTCATAATAACCATCATCACCACAGCAAGGAAAAAACCCAAAAGTTAAAAGTAATTAATTTTTTTCTTTAAAAAAATAATAATAATCAACTACGAAGTTTGAAATTACAAATATTTTAAAAAATAATAATAATAACCTTGTCTCCCTTTCTTGCTTTGAGTTTCATTCCAACAGTTCTTGTCCCACAGATGAGCTTCATATCGACCCGTCCATCGATGCCTAAATCATATACATACATATGTATATATATTATATAAGTATATCAATCAGAATTGGTGCAGATGGAAACAGAACAAATTTAATCAAACCATGGAGTACACGCTTATTTTAATTTTTTTTGAAACAAAACATTATAATAACCAAATTCTTCTAATTAATGCACAATTATGAACGAACATTGAGAGTAGAATAATTATAAACATACAGACAAATAAAGTAAATAAAATCAAGTTATGGGATTTACTACCTAGTGACGCCTCTGTAGACGGAGCTGCGCTGCGGGGGAGAGCCGCGTGGCTCGGTCTTTCGCATTCTCTTCATCTTAGTAGCCGGCTGAGGTTTTGTGCTGTTAGTTGTATTAGAGGGTTTCCTCTGTTTTTGCTCTGTTTTCGCCATTAATCCTTCGCCGAGTGAGTAGAGAGAGATGCAACAGAATGGCAGTAAGACCGAGTGGGGAGAGAGAGAGAGATAAGAGAGAGAGAGAGAGATGTTTCAATCCGAGCGAGTCAGATGGCAGGCTATATAATGAAGCAGAGGGTATGTTAAAACGGCGCTTTGGGGGTAATTTGTAACAAAATAAAAAATGGGGGAGTTTTCTGTTATAAAAGGGAGTGCAATTCAGAGAGACATGAGCTAGTTAGGCTTAGTTTAGTTTGGTAATATTAGTGACTTCCAAATTTTGATTTCAAAATTTGGAATGTTAATCATTAAAGTTTTTTTTGAAAGTATGTTAATCATAAGAGTTATTGTAAATGCAATCATATTATTTGATGTACAAAATTTGTACTTGATTTGAGAAATACTGCTTTGTTTTTTAAAATTATTTTATTGTTTTTTTAAATGGACAAAAATATAAATTACTAGTTTGTTTGATTTCACTTCCCATCTTTTAAATTAATAAGTTAGTTTATTTTTTATTTAAAAAAATTGATGCATCTAACTTAAATTTTTTAATTTATTTAGGCCAAAATAACAAATAAGCTTGTCTTAAAAGCTGAACAGCCAGATACTATTGAATTTTAAAAAAATTGCAAAGCTTAAGCATATAACAAATGTCTTCGAATTATTGCTGTATAAAAAATTGAATCAAATTTTAAAATCACCCCCAAATCATAAATCACTCGTAAAAACCCAGAGCTAATTTTTAAAAATAGATATTTTAACTTGTAGCGAACACCAAAAATATAGAAGGTATAAAAAGCAATCCCAAGGTAGGTCTTAGTTTGCATCAATTGACTGTGTGTGGGACAAATGTCATAATAGAGAAAGTGTTATAGTACATGTGTTGGGTGGGGAGGTGTAACAAATAGAGAGTGGGTGCCTTTAGTGTAATAAAATAGAGAGAGGCAAACATGCGTTGGTGGCCCGTTTTCAAGCGGCAAAAGGATATTCTGCGCTCGATAAATAGAATCTAATATGACTAATTATAAAATTATTCATAAAATTTATTATTAATAGATTTTATTTATGTGGTTATAGAATATTATCTTAGCTTTACATCCTTTTTGGTATGTTAGTGGCTCTTTTCTCTCTGGACATCAATCACATAATTACTTGTTGACTGATAACATTCTTATTATCAATTCTTGCTCCCGCTTCTGCTCCTATTTTTGTTCTTGTAAATTTTTGACATGCAGGCATAACATTTTCACGATTCTACTCTATTTCTCACATTGTGATCTGGTGACTTGACTACATACCGTCTTGAAAAATGGACTCTGCCATTTTGTAATTTGTGTTGTTTTACACATTTATATAATTTACACGTTGATTTGGGTTTTAAACATTTTGCACCTAATTTTGTTGTACTTACCCATCTTTCTTCTTTCTGATCTTCCATTAAACTTTTTCAAATTTTTTTCTCGCAGTTCGTTTCTACGTTGGATTAGGTATTGTTAGCTCATCTTCAATAGACTAGTTAGTTTAGA
>MKEJ01037299.1:0-12697 GCA_001753735.1 Embelia ribes
TTTTTTTTTTAAAAAAATTTTTTTTTTTTTTTTTTTTTTTTAATTTTTTTTTTTTTTTTTTTTTTTTTTTTTATGTAAAGAACTATAAAAAGTTGATCAATGTTACAAAATTGAAATACTTTTGTAGGACTAGAATAAAATTGTAGAAACCGGAATTACAAATTATACACAGTGAATACATGTGTCCTTTTTAATCTTTCACATTATTTCGTTTTTCTGTTTTGGGTAATATAGCGTTCAATTTGCAACCCGATTAAACTGCCTAGGCCAACCAAACATATTTGGTTTGGATTGGTTTGAGTTTAATCTTATACCTTACCTTAACCACGTTCCAAACTGACTTTGATATGGTGATTTCGTTTTTATTTCACTCGTAAACCACATAACCCAACCCACGACCACCCCTGACAATGAAGTCAAAATATAAGCTGAGTCATAATGAAAATGTGTTTCTTTTTGCACCTCCGAGGGAAATTTTTGCTACTTATATCTTCTAATGGGCATCATGCAGTTGAAGTTGGTATACCAAATATATGAGAACCAACAAACCATAGAAATAGAAGCATATGATATTACCTGAAGATATTCCAAGAAACCAATCCCATCATCAGTCCAGTAATTCCAAACATCGCCTAAGTGTCCCGGCCTCTTTTCCCAAGGACCAATGGTTTCTTTCCAATGAAATGCATTCATTAACCAATGACCTTCGACGTAAGTTCCACCTAATGCATATTCAAAAATTTGTCATTAAAATTTATTAAATTGTGATGCAAAATTGCGTACACCAACATAAGAAAGTTCATCACATCTGATGGACAACATGATGAAATAAAAGCGTGCATCATTAAAATTACGAAAATTATACAGTGAGAACCATTTTCGATGCAATTTGTAAATTGAAAACATGTAAGGCTGTGAAACGCAAATTGAAAACACGTACCAGGAAATCTGAGAAATCGGGGTTGCAAATTTGCGAGCATGCCATAAAGATCAGTTCGAAAACCTCGTCCCTGTGAAAAGCAAAATATATCTCATGTATTTACACAATAAACAAAAGCTATGTAGAATTTGAACTAGTTTAGACCAGATTTAGTAAGATAAGAAACCTTGTAAGTGTCCTGAGGCATAGCTGACACTTGATCGATCCATACAACTCCTTTACTATTTGTTGTCAATTGCAGTCTTGCGTGATGGTCCGTCGCTTGAGCAGTCAAGATAACCTCAGCCCTTGTCCAAATTGGACGGGGAGACGACCTGCAAAGGCGTGGTAAAAAAAACCGAATATCCATAAATCCAACTATATATACATACTATACACCGAGTCATCAATTCCCTAGTGATGTTCACCTAATGGTAGCAGCTGCAAGCGTTTGGGTCCCGTTGGAGCCAGTAAATGATAAAGACACCTCAACTGGCTGAAGTGAACGGATATGCAAAATCACTTTATAGGCCTTTCCTTGTTCAATATTCTGAAGGAAAAGAAAAAGATACAAATAGCATCAAATCGGTAAGGTAATAGAAAAGTTGGGCACATTTTAGACAACAATTACTTGATCATCTATATCGGAGAATGAGCTTATTCAATAACTTTGATAATTTTTTTGATTTTTATGGGTAAAACTTCATTACCATGCCCCAGTATCCTGGGTTATATACGCCAACTCCTCCAGCTGGGCATATATTGGGGCCTTGACTGTCGCAAAACACGTCCATTCGAAGTGCAATTTTGTTCTCTTTAAAACAAGACGAGCGTTCAGTGGATAGCATAACCAGTGATTCATCCCCAATTATAGCCCATGGAGCAATGTTCGATGGAGTAGTTTGGCCCCCCGCTTCAAAACCTGTTAGATCCCGTACTTACAATATCATATGAAGGGAAAATCGACATTGTATATTGCAGAAAGGAACACTAAATATAACCCTCATTTTCGCGGCTTTTAAATTTCTTTTTTACACCAACAGAATGATGAGATTAAGGAGCAAACCTCTATTGCTGACAAGCTCAGCCCATAACCCACCAGCTCCAGCATGATTGATTTCCTGCAGAAAATTTACCTCTCATTCAGTAAGATAATAATCATCAACTATAAGCAAAAAAGAACTCTAAAATCCCTGTATCGATTACTAATTCACCTCTAAGAATATGCCGAACATTGTTTCTGGTATCTTACGCGCGGTTCCTGGAGAAGCATTGACAGACAGTGTTGCTGCCTGAGCATCGACTTCCATTACGCAATGCTGATATACAACACATAGCTCAATGATGAAAAAAAAGGTAAATTCTTTGGGTGACCACATTTGCTTCCTCGAGCAAATTCAATTATTTCAGCACCCTGAATGACAAAAATAAAAAAAATAATAATAAAAAAAAAAAAAAAATTTAAGCATTTGGGTTAAAGCACACAATGTACACAAATTTTTGAACTCTACAAGATGAACCATTGGATCAACAGATACACACCTTGCTAATGCATATAGCACACAATTTACAAAAATTTGTCCAGGAACTTATGTTTGTTAAGTATAGCAAAAATTTGGAAAGAACGACAAAAAGAATGCAAACAAAATGAAAAAAGAACAGTATGTGGTTAGTCTCCAACTGTACACATATTTGATTACCAAAAAATGGTATTTGAATTACAATTTGTTTTAAAAATTGATGTACTTAGAAATAAAATCATGTTTTCACTTTCAATTGGAGATTGTTTTATTGGGTGCTAAAAATGGAGAAATAAAAGAATTTTGAAATCTATTCACCCAGGCCCCGGCTTGTGCTCAAAAGGATTCATTATGCAGCTACCCTTGTTATTATTATTATGGTAAATTATACTCTACCCCCATGAGGTTTCTGAAAATTTCAAAATACCCCGTAAGGTATCAGAGTTTCACAGTATAATTTTGAGACACATTGAGGCAAAGTCATTTTAGCCCCAAAGTTTATGGGCAAAGTGAAAATCAGATTTAAATCTATAAATTACTCCTTAAATTACAGAATTACTCTTTATGTAACTCTTATTCTCTAATGTTTTTAATTTTTTAAAAAATAGATTGTATAATTACATATATAAAAAAAATATCTTCCATAAAAAGTGATAGTATTTCTCTAATTTTTACAATTATTAGCTTCAAAATAAATTAAATAAGATAGTAAAATGAAGGGTAAAATGGTCTTTTTCCATGCAAGCCAAACTTGTATTTTGACTTGGGGGCAAAATGTAAATTTAGATACCTGAGGGGATAATCCGAAATATTAAAAAACGGGGCGAAGTGTAATTTACACAAAATATTAAGATTCGTGATCCATTGAAAACGAGAAAATATGTAGAAAAGGTAAAAGTGAATGATATGGGCAAGGTTGAAAATTATCAAAAATAAGAGGGCAAAATCGATTATAGGAATCCAAAGAAGGTTCAAACGAAAATAACTCTTAATTCCATGAGTAATATTTTACAAATTCTATATTTGCTTCTTGTAGCTTCGATTGTAATAGTCTAGTCTAGTCTTTTGATGAAAATTTTTGTAATAGTGTAGTCTTCGTAAGATTATGTTGCTTATCACCTCAAGACGTGCACGAGTCCCGTGATATTTGTTTTCGCCAACAAGTATGATAAAATCCATAATACGGACCAAATCGGTTATATTATTACTAGTACGCTAGTGGTCTATAATGTTCAAATTGTAAACCAAGGGAACCAAATAGAAACTTGCATAATACAAGTGATGAAAATTTCCCTTGCCATCTTACCATACAAAGTGCTATTACTTGAATTTTCCCTTGTTATCTTGAGCTTTATTGATATTATTCTCAATAGTTTTGAAATTAAAGCCATTGAAATTTTGAAAAAAAAAATCATAAAAATTAAAGAGTAATAATGCAGAGGGAACGTACTTGTGATCCGTGCATAACTTATAGATATATTCAAATTAGTACTCTACATATCATTGATATAAATTTTAGAAAAGACTAAACAAAAAAACTTCTATGAAGCAAGATATTATATAAACAAGTCACTAAATCTATGTTGTCAAAATAATAAAATGAGAAATGATTTTTGTTGTCAAACAAAAAGGATGTGATGTATCATCCTCACAAAGAAATTGGCAAATCACCCAACTTATTCAAGTGGGGGAGGTGGTGAGAAAGAGAATCTCACACTTTTGCCATAAACTTAATTCAAATAAAATCATTACATGGTAAGACCAAATTCCCATCCCTATCAACAGTAAAAAGAGATACATAAACAAGGGCCTAGCTGTATTCCCGGAGGTTGCTATCTTGGAATTTTCATGATATGTTACTATCTTACCCATATCACTATATCACAATGTCAATCCAAATTTAAGTAATCGTTTAAAAGTATGAACGGCTGAAAGTGTTTCATATATTTGGTTTCAAAAATATCTTCAACTTGTAGCTTTATGGCAAAAATTATCATGCCCAAAATTTTAATTTAATTAATCTTAATTTATATATTTTATATTAAGAGATAATACTATATTTTTAGGAATTTACGATGATGGTTATTAAATTAACAAAAGATAAATTTATATAGATTTCAACAATATGGTGCATATTTCAAAAAAATAATACTATTACATCTTTAGAAATTTAAGTTAATAATTATTAAATTAAATTAAGAATTTCTTAGTATTTATTCTTATTTTAATTTATAATATTTTCATAAAATATAAACTTTCTAAATCCATGCGCAAAGCATGGAAATACATGCTAGTTCTAAATAAAATTAGTAGTTGTTTACCTTTTATTAATTAATATATATATATATATATTTATATGTACTAACTAATATTTATACACACATATATATTCTAACTAGCCCGGAACCACATGCGAAGTCTGTGTGCGATGTTGTTCACAAATATATATTATTGATAATTATAAATTAAAAATTTACATATCGATTTAGTTTCGTAACTAAAAAAATATTATTATAATTTGAAATGGAGCAAGATAGAAAGAAAGTAAATGTGTGAATTGATCGGAGGTGGTTACTATTAATATAGAAATTTAAGAAAAAAATGGAAACAGGAAAAGTGGATATATATTACATTGACAAATTTATTTATTTTTTAAAATTATTATATATTTTTGAGTATGAATTTGTTTAGTTTTTATAATGATAAATATTAAAAAATAGGAAAGGGTATTATTGGAACAGGCGCAGCTGCACATCTGGCACTATATAAGGATTCCAAAATTTTCATCGGGGGTCAATCTTTCATTCCCCGACGAAGCAAACGCGCTGCTCACCACAGCAAAAACCCTAGAAATCAAGATTTCACCATCAACCATTGCAAGTCGTTGGATGCTCAATCGAACCTCAGATCTAAGCAACAATGGGAGCGAGTCGAAAGCTACAAGGAGAAATCGACCGAGTTCTCAAGAAGGTCCAAGAAGGCGTCGATGTTTTCGACAGCATCTGGAAAAAGGTCCCTTTTCATTTTATTAAATGTATGTAATTGTCTCTCTGTGTGTGTGTATCGCTGGAAGAAGGTTTTTCTCACTTCTATTAATTTGTACAATTGATGCATTCACAGCAGTCTTTGTAAAATTTATCCCATTTGATTCCTCAAATAAGAAATTGCGGATGAGAAATGTGACGCTGCATAGTTTTTGTTTTTCTCAGTTTGAGAAATGATACGTAGATTTCTGAGTGGAAAAATATCGTATTCATAATTTCTATGCTAAGGTATTATTCTTTAAACCAAAACTATAATTCCGTAGTTTACATTAACAATTTTTTTTTTTACATTTTATTGTAATATATATAATTATTGTAGTAATTTTTAACAAATTTAATAGCAATACCGGTGTGGGAAATTTCTAGAATGTGAATTTCTAATAGGAGAAATGACTTTTTAGAAAGTGAGATGTTGAATTAATGAGAAAGACTGGTGTGAATGCTCTTATATATGTGCAGAAAACGTATTTGAATTTAATAACATGTAAGGAATTTAATTACATATTGGACCATCCATATAGATACATAAATCTTAATAATACAATTTAATAGTCTACTTCTAGTTAGCTTCATGTTCATTTTAATATAGGGTTTCCCAGTTTGGATTGGATTAGAGTTTCCTCTCTATCTGTGTAGAAAAGTATCAGATTTTTAACAGCTAAGAAATGTAGATAAATTTTAGATTTCTAACATCTATGCGGATACTACATCTTAATAATACAATTCCATGGTCTAATTCTAGTTGCCTTCAAGTTCGATTGAATCTATGGTTATGTTTTCCCAGTTTCGACTAAAATAGAGTTTCCTCTCTATTTCTGCAGAAAACGTATTAGAGTTTTAACAGCTTTGAAATGTAGATGCATATTTAATTTTCAACATTCATATGGATTCATACATCTTAATAACACTAATCTAATTGCAGTTAACTTTAAGTTTGATTGAATGTAAGGCTTCCAGATTTGATTAAGTTAGAGTTTCCTCTCTTATCTATCTTTGCAGAAAACAGGTTAGATTTGTAACAGCTAAGATATGTATAACGGGATCGGGCTGACAACTGCAAGGGGGTCGGGCACCAATGGCTACGTACAGACCAACAAGTTCTTCATCAGGCCCAAGACAACCACCAATAGCTCCGCTTCCGGGAAGCCTGGTTTCGAGCCGGGCCAAGGAACTGCGGGACTTGCCAGGAAGCCCAACAAGGAGATCCTGGAGCATGACCGCAAGAGGCAGATGGAGCTCAAGCTTGTTGTGCTCGAGGACAAACTGGCTGATCAAGGCTACACTTCCGACGAGATTGCTGAGAAGATTTCCGAGGCTAGGAAGAAGTTGGAAGAAGAGGCTGCGGCTGAGATGGCCTCCCAAGAGGGTGCCGAGGGCGGTGATTTTGCTCCCCTGCCGGTTTCTAATAATAAGTAATTCACCTAATACCCTTTTCTTTCCATTAGTTTACTTTGGTTTCAATTTCATTATGGTGTGGGGTTAAATTGTTTGTTTCTACTTGTGTTTATTCCCGTGCTTCATTGTTGTCGGATCAGTTTGCCCTGCCATTAGTTCTGGTAAGATTTTTATTTCGGTCGGTGTGCTTGCTCTCATATGGGTTTATGATAACAAGTAAATCACCGTATATCAGTCTTACTGAAAGCGCTAGGCATCCCTATGACGCAAGCCTCTTTATCATCTGTGGGGCTTTCACTTCAGTAATGCAATGTGTTGATTAGTATTTTCTTTTTGGAATTACATAAATCTCCAAACTTCTTAGTTCTGTGATGTATTTGGGAGTATACTCTTTTTCTAAAGCTGTGAAAAAATGTTAGTAGCTTCTTGATGCATTATATGTGGCATTCTTGTCATAGTGATACTTTTTTATTGATAAATGATCATGGATTTTTGACAGCATAATTTATCATAAAATGAACATACGCGACAAAATTAAACCAAAAATTTAAATATAGCATGATGTGAGGGATAGGGTGCTCTCCTTAGCGCCTTAGCTCGCGGCGCTCATCTTGGCGGCGCCTTTCTTGGACCCATATGAAACGCCTTGTCCTCTACTCGCCTCACCGAGAGCCTACAATGACACTGCTTAATACTTTTTTATTATACTTTCATATGTTGGTTTCAGGATCTTTTGGATCGGCCGATTCATGATGTGTTTATGTTTGTTTAGTTATTCTATTACTATGATCTTTTAAACAACTGCCCATGAATATATCTTCTATTTAATTTGTTGCACATGCTTAAGCTTAACTCTTTTAGGATTAAGTGTTTTCCCAAACAATTTACTGTATATTTGCTCCCCCATGGTTTCTGACAACAAGTGATTCACCTAGTACTTTTTGTGTGTGTAGTAATGTTTGTTTGCTTTACTTTTATTTGAATTGGTTGCATTGTCAACCCAACTGCTCTCGATTGTATCTTCTGTGTGATTTATTACACATGCTGAAGAATAATCATAGTTTGGGGAAACTATAGTTCATTGCCCTAAGTGATGCCTAATGTTTATTTAATTTGCTTGATAACTAAACATCAGTGCCCAAAAATAGGTTTAGTGTGTAATTTAGTGTCTTATGATTTCATTAGGGCACATTAGTCCAACCAACCCTTTTTCTTGGTCCTGTTATGATTTGTGTAGGAAAATGTAACGTGCAGCCCTCACCTGTACACTAATGTGTTTTAATGTTATGCATGCATTTGTAGGAAATGTGTCTCTTTTCCTGTCAAAAGTATTTGTCTTGGCTGAAGGAACTCAGTTGCAACACAATTGGGTGCGTTAATGCACATTGAGTTCAGTTAAAATGGTGGCATAATTTACACTTGAAGCATAGATCATTGCATACTCTTCTGGTAAAAATGCAGAACTATATTTGTATTTTGAGGGTACTAAAGTCTAAATCTCTATCCTGGGATTGTTAGTTTCTATTGCTGGTCGTATCTTGGTCTGCTGGAAATTGAGACCAAGTAGTGTGTCAATGCCTATATAGTTATCAGTGTTTCTCGTTAGAAGAAAAATGGGTGTTATATAGAAATGTTTTCTGTTAATTTGATTGTGCCAATTGTTTGAGAAGTTATTTGGAAAATGTGTGAAAACTTACTTTTGTGTATGTTATGTAAATATGATGCAGTGTTAGCTTATCTACTTTTTCTACTTTTTGATTCTGGGGTGCGGACTTAACGTATTACTTTTTTTCCTTTCTTGTCAGAGTGTCAGATACACAGACACACCACGTAGCTGCTCGAAAGGAGAAGCAAATGGAAGCATTACGAACTGCTCTTGGGATTGTCCCTGATGCTGTCATTCAATTAAAGACCGATGGTCGTCGATCAAATTTGGATGAGAGTAATGAGGATCATGAAATAAGTGATGGCTCGGATAAAGGTTTGAATGATGATGGCAAGTTGCTTAATAAGGATCCCAAAAGTAAAAATGATGTTGCCACTAAAGCTGCGAAAGTTAAGAACAATGAAAGTGGCAGAGATGCTATTGAGTTAGGAAGTTTCAAGAAGCGGCAGAACAAAGAGTTAGGGGAGCTGTCCGATTCTTCCGACACAGAAACTGATGAAAAGCATTTGAAGAGGATTCCAAAGAACCTTGAGCAGTACCATCGAGGGAATGAATCTGAGAGTGATCCTGATGAAAATGGTAAAAAATCATCAAGAGGGAACCAGAAAGGTAGGAGGCATGACAATGATTATTCTGACTCTGATGATGAGAAGTACGAAAAAAGAACTCGCAAGGTTTATGACAGGAGAACTAGAAGGCATGACATTGATGAATCGGAGTCCAAAGATGAGAATTATAAGAGTGAGAGGCATGATAAAAGGAATAGAAAACATGGCAATGATTTTTCTAAGTCGGAAGGTGAGAAATATGAGAAGCATGTTAAAAGTTATGACAAGAAAAGTAGAGGATTCAGTGAGGATGATTCCGAAGATGATAAATATCATGAAAGGCATGCCAAGAAAAACAGAGGTTGTGGTAGTGGTGATTTTGATTCGGATGATGAAAAATATGAGAAAACAAGTAAGAGGGTAGATAAAGAAAGTAAAAGACGGGATTCCGACACGAGGTATGGGAAAGTTCGTGAAGTAGAGAAAGTGTCTTCTATTGACCGTTGGAACAGCAAACATGATAAAGATGACCGAGAGTATGAAGCTCGAAACAACTTTGATATCGAACCCCGGAGGGTCACAAAGGGCAATGTAAGCATGAGCAGGAACCGACGACATGGCACTGATGATGATGACAATGATAAGAAGAATATAGAAAAAAATCGGAAGATTGGAAAATACGATAGTAGTGATGATGATAGCAGTGAAAGTAAGAGCAGAAGTTCTGATGGAACCGATGGTTCGGACAGTGATTCCAAAGACTACAAGTACAAAAAGGGGAACAAAGGAAAAAGCTGGAGTAGTCTTGGAAGCTATAGAAGTGAACGAGAAAGAAATACATCATCTGCTATTGAAGCGAAAGGAGGCATAATGTCTGGTAAACTAGAGGGATCTAAAGAAAAAGGTATTCCTAAAAAGGTTGACAATAAGGAAGACGCGCTCAGGAAACTAGAGGAGTTGTACCGGTCAAATAGAGATACAAGTGAGTATGAAAGTCGAGAAATGATGAAGGGCAAGAGAAAGCTTGAGGATGGATTCCAGGATGAGCAGCCAGAGACTAAGTTTAGAAGCAGGACTACATGGAATGAGATTAATGACAATCAGCAGAAGGGTTTTGAAGAAAAGAGCAGATCATTCAGGAACAAGGATGCTGACCTTAAGAGAGAAGACTACTCAAGGGCGAAGAAATCAGGTGGGCATGAAGATGTACGTGATGGAAAATCTTATGGCGGTGAAGAACCTCAAAAGGAAATCAGCAGGAAAGATGATCGTGATCACAAAAAAGAGGAATGGGCTCAACGTGAAAGCCAGAGAAGTGATCTTGATCGCAGAGAAGACCGAGATCATCATAAAAGAGTGAGAAGTGATATGGATCTCAAAGAGGAACGAGAGGGTAGAAGATACAGTAGGAATGATGATGAGAACAGTGGAATAGTTAGGGATAGAAATGATGAAGATTTTATAAGAAAGAATAGAAGAGATAACATGGAGGGGGAACGTGGAAGCAGCAGACAACATGGAAGAGAGGAGGAAGAGCGTACAAGTAGGAGAGATGAAAAAAGTAGGCTGGTAGGTTCATCAAAAAGAGTGAAATATGATGATTATCGGTCAGTGGAGAAGAGAAAGTACGATGATGACAAGTGGGATGATCAGCATGACGTACGTGCCAGGCGACATGGTTGAATGTACTTTTGCAATGGCAATGTGGAGGTGATTTTTTGTTGTTTCAGTGTGAAATATTTGTGAACTCTGACTCTTAAGATTGGTTAGTAGAAAATATGCTCTAGGTTTAAGCTAAGACTTCTCTCCAAAATGTCACTCTCCATTGAAAGTGATTGATTTTTTGGTTATGAGCTGAAATAGATTTATAAACTGATAGCCTTTATAGTAGCTTGATGTTACTATTTTGAGGATAATCTGAACGTGCACATCTTTCTGGCTTCATCTGTTATCATTTTCTACATCTTCCAATCCCATGATTGTGTGACATATTTCAATAGGTTATATTTATACATCTTTCTTGCTCTGTACAATGGTCTTTTATGTCATCATTTATGATAGTTTGTTCTTTGTTTGGTTAGGGCCACCTCTGTTGTCTGAAGATTGAGATCAAAGTCATTGGCTATGCAGAATTATTTGCTGAATAACTTGACGAACATGTACTTGAGATGACACTGTGCATTTGTGGGATATTTGAGTGTAAAATGAACCTTTACTCTTTTGTACCAAGTCTAGCTTGTCGGGTGGAAAATCTTGTGAGGAAAGTGTTTGATGACTTGTGTGTTTTGTATCGGATTTATAGTGGACCTTTACTCTTTTGATCAAAGCCATTAGCTTATAAATTGCTTTTAATTATTAGCCCCATATGATTTAGATTGGGTATTTCTTAAACTTTTTTTTTGTTTTTGTTTTTGTTTTTGGGTGTGTTTTTGGTTCAAGAATTTAGTTACAAACATACATATGATGTAGTTGTTGTACAAGAATGTATCTGCGATAGAAAGAGTTGTTTAAAAAATAATCGGGACCAAGCTGGTTTGGTCCGTACACTACGGTCTAAGCCTAGGATTAGCATTCTTTCTACCACAGATATATTCTTGTACAATTCAAAATTGATCCGGACACAGCTTAGATCGAATCAATTCGGATGTAGGCTTGGATCAGGACCGATACAATTTTTATTTAGACAATAGGTTGAACCTGACCTGATCCAATGCAAAAATATTTCTTTCCCAATGCTACCCAAAACTTGACTTACCTAAAACCCATCGGATCAGCTTGGATAGTGAAATTTTTTATTTTGGAATATAAATAACTTATTATAAAATAAATCTCCTTGTACATTTTTAGTATTACATTATACTTTCCACCTTATACATTTTTAGTATCATATACGTATTTTTCTGAAATTAGTAAGATTAGTGATTTTTTTATTTTGGAATATAAAAATAAATCACCATTGTTATATGTTATAACTTTATAAAAGTTTTTTTTAAACTAAGTTTGCTCAGGAGAGTAATCCTGAAAATTCATTTTATTTTTACCTTTTCAAATTTTCAAACTTTACCCAAAAAATAAAGATCGACATATTTTAAACAATAATAGTGATTTATTTTTATATTAAAAAATAAAAAATTCACTCATTTATTATGAAGTTTAAAATGGAAAAAAAATGATTTGTACGTATATTATAACAACGGGTTCGAACTGATCCAATATATACTAAGGGAACCGAGAATTGAATTGGATTCATTCAAATTTATACAGGAACTGACACCATAAAATACTAAAAGCCTAAACCCTTTTATTTTTAAAAATCTAAGTTCTTTTTTTTTTTTGGTGCAAAAACTTTTATTTAATTTATTTTATTAAATAACAAAATATTATTATTATTTTTTCATATTTCTCCTCTAGTCTAATTATATTACACTATTTTTGTATTTTCAGAATAAAAAATTTATGTAATTAAAATCTTTTTGTAAAAAAGACAATTTTATTAAGTCTTAATTTAAAAAAAAAAAAATTTCAATGGCAAAATAAGAGCTGCCAGGCCAAAATTTTATATACCCATCTAAAAATTTCCCCTTTTTTTTTTTTACTGCGTAGGC
>MKEJ01037310.1:0-18221 GCA_001753735.1 Embelia ribes
AAAAAAAAAAATAACGGTTTGACCAGTTTTTGACTAGTTCACTGGTTTTTTGACCGGTTCAAACCACATCTGGTTTTTAGGATAATCCGAACTGGCCTATGAACCAATTTCCACTTGAACTGGCCGGTCCGGTTTGGTTTTTAATACATTGGTTATAAGGACATTTTATACTCCGTTTGGTACAATAATTTCTCGTGAAAAATATAACGAAAAAAAAAATCTCTTTACAAAAAATCATGAATTCAAATTATTTTTTTTCCATCACATTTTCCTTCGGCCATTCCCTACACCAA
Organism: Embelia ribes; assembly: GCA_001753735.1. Classification (NCBI taxonomy): domain Eukaryota; kingdom Viridiplantae; phylum Streptophyta; class Magnoliopsida; order Ericales; family Primulaceae; genus Embelia; species Embelia ribes. The sequence continues at coordinate 294 of MKEJ01037310.1, forward strand.
ACCCACCTTTACAGTCATTATTGAAACCCTGTTTTCATAACTGAGCCTATTAGTGTCTTTCAGTTTTTGGAAACATTACAATGCAAAACACACTTTTGGACATTTTTTTATAACTACATCATCCACAGAAGAACCTTATAAGGAGCAATTTTGTTTCCTTACTCCAGTAGTTGGATGAGGGTGAAAAATTTACTAAATAGTCATCGTGTTTTGTAGGAGAAAGCTTGTTCAATACAAATCTGCGGTAACCAAGTTTAATCGCAGCAAAACACTAACTGTTGAACTAAAGCTCAAGAAAAGTAGAACTTCTTAAGGGAACCATGTGCTATGCAATTTTGTCGCCATAACTATAGATATAAAACCGTCCAACAATATTATCTTAACTGGGGCTGCACTGTAGCTTAGCATGATGATTAGTGGGTAAAAATCGGCGAACTAACTAGAAGATCAATACAAATAATCCGTGGTGCAAGTATTTTGCAGATACCATATCGCTTCAAGTATCCCCTTGAGAATTTAGTTTGTTTCTACTACAAAACTGAATAATACTTCTGAAGCTTCCTGAGAAACCATCTGTTACTGTTGATGAAAAGTCGTGAGCTTGCGTTCTTTTTTTCGAACTTCCAAGTCTTTGATATGAGAACCATCGCCCCAGTATCCGAGCAAATTTATATTCATAGCATGTTGTCATATCCGTATTCTCATCGCCACCATATTGTCTTAGTGAACTCCCATGTTCGCTGGAAGCCTCTTCTTTCTCAATGTTCTTTTCTCTCTTTATGCGGCCATCTGACTTGCATGATGACCTATCAATTAAGGAATTAGTCTTAGACATAGATATCCTTAATTGAAACTGAAAAATGAAAAAATAAGGGCTACAAGAGCTCAGCATTCTGTGGTTCATCCAAACTTTAAGTTATAACATGATCTGTGTTCAAATTCTTGACCGATGAACAAAACGCAGAAGCAGTCATTTCAATTCCCATAGTCAGCTGAGTTTTGACAATCTGTATTGCTCGAAGTAAAATTTAGAAAAGCAATAAGACTTAGCGCACAAAAGTAACAGGTTTAATAACAGAAACAAAGGATATATTTTTTGACTTAATATTTGTTCAAAGTGCCCGTATATATAACAGATCAACAAAAAAAGATATTCAGAAAGCTTACATCTTCGGTTGCTCTGATGCTAACAAATTTTCCTTTGCTTGCTTCCTATTTAGATTTTCGTTGACTGATTTATGCTGGATAAAATGAAGCTGCATGTATCACAAGCGACAATAATTAGTAAATAATAAGAAATAGGGAACTAACAACTCTGTTGCCAATGCGGAAGAACAATCAGATTGAGAGATGAATAAACATTACAATTGAACCCATAACCATGAAGAGCGGCAATCCACAAAGGGACCAGATGTGGCCCTTCAAAGTTGAACATACTTGGTATTTTGATCTTTATAACTTCATTTGACATGCAAAATGTTTTTCATCCACAGAAACTTCCTATGGGTAGTTTTCTTATCATTTTGAGCACTTAGGAAAACTAGATACTCATTGGTCAGTGCATTGTCTCTCTGAAGGAGTAAAGTCTCGGGATTCTGTAGTTTCTTGAGACAACAAAAATAAGTTCCAATAACCAAAAGCATTATAAAGTATTTAAGGAAATTCATCCCCTCTGTCAGTACCACTTAGCTTAAGGTGTTCGCCTAAGCAATGACTAAACTTGAATAAAACCTACTAACAGCTTAGCTCACCTTATCTTGGCTAGTAATTCCATCAGCACAAACTTAAGACTAGACTATCTAAGTTTCAGGTAAGGCACTTTTAGGTTAAGGCACGCTCCTTGTCTTATGACATTTCTCTTATATTTTGATTAACACTTTTATTTCCTCGAAATTGAAAATGCCTACAAATAAAATTTATTGCCAAAAGCCTCTTCCAAAAGCCTCCATTTAGGCATGAACAAAGTAGTTAGGCAAGTCAATTGAATGAGCCAACTCTGAGCATTACCAGGACTGTCATTTTCATGGGAACAAACTTTGTAGTACGGTAGTCTACTTCCATTAACATATTTCCAGGGGACCTATTTTTCTAAATTTGTGGACAGTTTGGACCACTTAAGCCTTTTTGAGAGTTGAAATATCAAGATTCCGATTTTCACACATACTTGATAAAACTTGTAGGACAGAGAAAAGTTTAACCTTCTAAAATTGAAGTTTACTTTTGTCAAAAATAATACATTTAAGTTCAACAGATTTTCTTTTTTAGGTGGCATCAGATCGGTTTAGAGGACTTCACAAAATCAGCTCGTTAAAAACGTAAAAAATCAGCTCGTTGAAAACCTCAAAGAACTCATCTCAAGCCCTATTCACTTATGAAATTAGCTAAACCGAGGCTTTTATATAGAGCTCACTTTGTAAACGGGCCCAGAAAAGCCCAAAGTCAGCTCCCTCAAGTTCAATTCCTCTTGATAAAGAGCCAAGCTCAGGCTTCATTTTAAAGCTTTCTTTTGCTCAGTAAAAGACCAAAGTTTTGCACTCCTGATTGCTCAACTGGTTTACACTGCTACATTTGTGTCTGTTATAACGTACATTTTATACATGGAAAGTAGAGGTGGTCAGGAGTGGAGGTGAGCCGGACTTTGAAAAGCTGGAAAAACACCTTGCTCGAGCTAGGCTTGGCTTGTTAGTGTTCGAGCCGAGTTCAAATAGCTCACGAGAAACTCAACTCGTTGCCAACCTTCTCACTATACAAAGTTTCCAAACCAACATGTACAAGCCCGTGTTGATTGATATTGACATTTTTTATAATTTGGAAGAGAATTTTGAATTAGGAGATGCTGAAAATATCTCTGATTTTGGTCGAGCGGTGTTTAGTTTCATCTATTGCATATTTTAAGTATATTTATAGGGTAAATATCTTATATATCGTGTATAATATTAATTAATAAGCTATATTTCAGTATTACGATAGTTTGTTACGTATTGCAGGTATTTGATGATAATGAAGCGAAAAAGTGGATGAATTTGATCAAGTATGGAGTGCTTAAGGGTTAAGGGTAATGATTATTAAAATTCAAGTGGACTTAATTGTTCAATTTTCAGAAGCTGAAGAATCTGAATAGCAAAACTCGTGTCGAAAAGATTTAGAACTTTAAAAGTCGTTTCCACCAAAATAAAAAGTAAAATGGAATCGTCACGTCCCTAAAAGAACCATTAACAAAGAAATCAATCATAACCAATTATAGCATATTTGCAAGATAATTCAAATAAAAAGTAAATACTGACTACATCTATAAGTTAAACTTTGCCAATCTTTGTTTAAAAGTAAATAAAGAAAGCATTACAGACCTAAGAAAGACTTCTTCATGAGAAGCAAGATTGCACCGTGATCACCCATTAGTTAAACTGCTAGTTATACAATTGAATAAAAAGTGAGTAGTGACTATATCTATTAGTTTAACCGTGCTAATCTTAGTTTTAAAGCAAATAAAGAAAGCATTTAAGTCCTAGGAGAAACTTCTACATGAGAAGCAAGATTACATAATGTTTCAATCATAAACAATGATGACATATTTGCAAGATACTAAGGGCCAATTTGGGATAGATTTTTGCTACATGCTTCTGTTTTTTTTCTTGGAACTTGTAGCATAAGGTATTTGGTAAACTCTAAAACACTTGCTTTTAATAATATGGTTCTAGTTTTTTATGAATGCTTTTAGAAGTAGCCTTAGGAGTACTTTGAAAAGCTGCTCTACTTTTTCTTCAATTAATTACAATAATAACCTCAATTATATTTCTTACATTTTCCATACATACCTACTTTTTTGTCTTTTTACAATAAAAATTACAAGTTTATCAAACACTACACTACTTATCAAAGCAACTTTTAAAATTTATTTACCAAACACTAAGATTATACTGGCTTTTAAAATCAACTTTCAAAATCAGTTTTAAAAAGTGGATTTTAAAAAGTGCCAACATTCCCAAACTAGGCCTAAGTATGAGAAATCATTATACATTCAAATGAAACTTGTTAATCTCTATACAAAAGCAGGCAAGACTCGCAGAAGATTAAGACTACATCTATTAATTAGACTTTGCTAATCTTAGTTTTAAAGCAAATAAAGAAAGCATTTAAGTCCTAGGAAAAACTTTTTCATGCGAAGCAAGATTATGTAATGTTCAAAGTCCAAACATAAACAATGATGGCATATTTGCAAGATACTAAGTATGAGAACTCGTTATACACTCAAATGAAACTTGTTATTCTTTATTTAAAAGCTAATAAGAAAGCCGGCAAGAGTAGCAGAAGAGTAATTTATTCTCACTTGGTCTCCATCATTTATCATGTAATTGGAAATGCATTCGCTGTCAGCAAGTAGTTTCCAACCATCATAGCATAAGCAGAAATGACCCCAGACATGTTCCCTCCATGTAAAAAAAAAAAATGAATCAGAGTCAATCATATAATAGCTACTAAAATGTAGCTATTCTACTTCTTCGAAAATTAATGTTTCATTTGAATCGAGGGATATGAAATCTTCAGATGTATCAGCATGGTAATGTTTACATACATGAGGTGATTAGATTGTCATCACATCAATGAATCCATTAACGGATTTAAGTAGCATACAACTTGAGGATATTTCAAATCATGGCGCTCTAGTTTCAAGCTTACATGCAAAAGTATCTATTCATGAACTAAAGTACCAAATACACATAAAGTGGCCTAATCAAAAGCCTCATTTTTTCAAACATACCCTAACACGTCATTGATCTTTTCTACAGTAAACACAACCAACTTCAGAAATTGTACCTCATAAGTATTAGATCATAAACATAAGTATTGGCGTTACCATTATGATTTTGTATTGGAAGAATTAACCTAAAGTCAATCTAAACAGAAAGAGGAAGAGTAAAACCAATATATAAGTACCAAAACAAGAATACTGAAAGAAAACACGATTTGCGTCTATATGAACATATTTTTAGGTGTTCCATTGCAAATGTAAGATGCGCAAGCAAATGTATAAAAACAGGTTCATGCTAAAAACATGTATACAGCAAAGCTATGAATCATGTTTTATTTGCATTGATAATCTTGCTCCCTATATTCTAATTTTCGATGAAATGACCAACAGAGACTGGATACATTATATTTTGTAATAAATGAACCAAATCAGTTACAGAAAAAAACAATTACCATGAAATCTTGCTGTGGCCTTTATTATGCTTATTAGTAAAAACCTCTTCAACTGCCTGCTTCAATTCGTCAACAGTGGCTGTCTTTGCAACCTCAATCTCTACAAGTACCGCACACGCATCAATCATTTCAGACCATCAGCAAGAAAATTACGGGTCCCTTTTGGTTACATTTCTGTTTTCTGTTTAAATTTTGCAAGATTTTGAAATATGTCTCCGTGAACTTGTTTGATAAGACTAATGCCAAAAAAGAAAAATAAAAAAGAAAATTGGTGGATAGAGTAAATGAGGATAGCCTCTGCCACTACATAGTAACATTTCCTATTTGGTAAACCAATTCAAGTTTTTCCACCGGAAGAAAAATAAAAATTTAAGCAAAAACTACTTATTTTCACTTTGTTTGTTAGAAATGAGTCTATAACGAAAACGCAAATAAAGTTCCATAACTGCAGAACTGTCTAAACATCATTATGTGTACACAATTTTTGGTTTGACTGTTTGGTGAACCTGTTCATGTTTTTCTATTGGTAGAAACATATAAATTTAACCAGAATTAACTTATTTTCATTGTTTGTCAGTTTCAACACGAAATAAAAAATGCTTTAAGAAACGTGTTTCAATTTTCCATTTCTAGAGAGAAAATGCAATATAGTTTCCCAAAAACTCAGGTTTGTTTCCAATAAGGAAACTCTTCGTTTCTCATACTCGTTTTCAAAACTCACTTCTGAAAAGTTATCTACTCATAAAAACTCACACAAATAAAAATAAATCATGTTTAATAACTTCTTCTATGATTTGAATAGTATTTATAATATCACTGAAGAATTTCATTACCAATATAAAAAAAACAAACCATTTATGTAATTACATGTAAAGTCATAAAATAGGTATGTGATTTTCAAGTAGAATCATATATTATTTATTTGATTATTTATAATATCTTCATTTCCTTTTTCCTTTTATTTTTAAGGTATTTACCGCTTTTTATTTATTTTTTTATTGACAACTATGATAAGCACTAATTCCCTAGTTTAAGACTGTGTCTTAGATTGACTTTTGGAGCCTTCTTTGGCATTTTTTAAAAATATATATGTATGGCGTTTGGCAAAAGAGAATGTTATTTCTTTTCAACATATATTATCACTTTTTAAGTTGCGGTGTTGTAAGCATCGTACAAGTTACTTACAATAATAGTTCCTTTATTTTTTTTAGTATCGATTACAAGACTATTCTTATATATTAGCTAAAATAAAAAAATCACTTCGATCAAATATGTCGTGTCCCATGAACATGGTCGTAGGCACGGTGGTGTGTAATTTTTCATGCCACCCTACATAATGACATAGAGGCCAAATGAATATGCCCTATAATAATTGGCATTCTAATAAAAGAAAAGATATTTGTGAGACGCTAATAAGAGAGAGGCGTTTAGAAAACGGTCTTTAAAAACTTTTGACAGATCGATAAGGGCAAAGACATGAACAATCCTTCTCATATGGTCAATTGTTTGTCTTTTATATTATTAGACACAAAATATATTTAGATATGGATCCTTCGAGCATGATAACTCTAGTAAGCATTTGATGTGGGACAAACGTTCATCAACATACAAGCACAAGTTATCAATAGAGTTGAGCTTAATAATTAAATATTTATATAAATTCGGATCCTGAAATCCAATAAAAATCTTAATTTTATTTTAATACTCATTGCAACACATTAAAAGTATAATTTTAAGTCATAACTTAGCTTGCAACACTATATACACATCAAATTACAAAAAATGATAAAATTAGTTAAAGATTTTATCGAAAGTATGATTATCTTTTTAAATATAGTACAAACCTTATCAAGATATTAAAGTCGTATTATTCTAATTTTAATAAATCATAACTAGTAATAAATCATATCAATTTATATGTTTTTAAAACAAAATAAAATTAAAATTATTTTATAGAAAAGTTGAGTATACAATTGTATAATGGTATTAAGATACGGAAAATACAATGTAACTATATTGTATTTTGAGTAGCTTTTAAAATAATATTAAATAAAAACTATTAAGTAACTAACTACCAAACCAACACACACAAAATAATTCATATAGATGCAAGAAAATAATACAAACCCAACCCACCTAATAACCAATATAAGTATTAACAAAAAATAATGCTGGAGAATAAATTACCCCTAAAGTTCAAACTTATGACCTTTATAACCAAAATGCATCGGGATAATCACTAGGGCACATGTTATTTAATAATACATGTTTATATTTAAATATAAATATTTATTTTTATTTATATGTATATAATTTTAATCGTAAAAAAAAGTTGATTTTGATTATTGTCCCAAAACAAAGAGGCAATTGCCCCTCTTACTTCTATGCAGATCCATCCATGTGTGAAAGCAAATTATTAGAAAGAGATACATTATATTACCTCATTCCGTTAGTAAATAATAGACTAAGTTTGAAAAGCATATAGTTTTAAGTAAAATAATAGGTTTAAATTAAATATAATTTACCCAACCCACCCTGGCAAATTATGTCCTATCCTTATTCCTACAAATTATGAGGGGATAAAATTGGTAATGAATTTAATATTGTTATGATTGAATATTTTAAAATATAAATTGACGATATTTTTGTCGGTCACAAAATAGAAAATAAGACTATTATTTGTATTCGAACAGAGTTCTTATTATTTTCATTAAGTGCCCTCACTTGTATTACATTTTTTACCCAAACAACTACATATTATTCAATTTTTTAGTTTGATAGCGATAAGGCTTTAACTCGGAACCTCTGTATGCTTGAAAGTTTAGTGATTTGATAACATCCCATCTAAAATTTGAAGCCATTAAAGATAGATATAAGTTTATTATTTATTATATTGAATAATAAAAGTGGTAAATTAGTAATTCTCTAGACAATGACTTACACATAATTAGAGATAGGAAGAATCTTTTATTTTTTGTCTATTGAATTTTTCCACTTTTACTTTGTCCCCCTTTTGTTTTTCTATTTGAGGAACCAAAACCCCTCCCTCTCCTCTTCAAAAACCGAACCCTATTCTCTCCCAAAAAACTTGCAAAGCATCTGTAAATTTTGAGAGAGAGAGAGAGAGAGAGAGAGAGAGAGAATGTTCCAATCAAAGAAGCCAGTTGGTGCTACAAGTATGAGCAACTCAATCCATGAGAGTAGAGGTGGCATGTGTGTTCAACCCGACTCTGGCCTCGTCCTCACCACCGACCCCAAACCCCGCCTTCGATGGACTGTTGAGCTTCACGAGCGCTTCGTCGACGCTGTCACTCAGCTCGGTGGCCCCGATAGTATGTACTACATACCAAAATAATATGAGTAGCTACTTACATACATACAGAAAATCATTCAAAGACAATTTTACAAATAACTAAATAGATAAATATATATATATATATATATCCTTCTTGTTGATCCTTGCATTGAAAAAAATACATCGGACGACAAAATATAAACGGATAGGTTCTTGTATCATTCAATATAGATGATTGTTCTTACCTGAATCATTTTTAAAAAGGTATACTATACGATAGAGGGTGATCGAATAACGTGAATTGGGTCGGGGCTTGAGTAAACTTTGTTGTTTAAACTAGTTTAAACTTGATCTGTATTTTTATTTTTTTTAAGCATAAATTTTCTTGTTGTATTTGTTATTTTATGTTGTCAATTTAATTTGTAAGCAGAGGCCACACCAAAGACTATCATGAGAGTTATGGGTGTGAAGGGACTCACTCTTTACCATCTCAAGAGCCATCTTCAGGTTGTTACACAATTATTAACTTAATTTTTAAAAGTTAACCATATAAATATTTTATTTGGTTATTATAATTATTTTCTCACTTTTTTTCTTTCGATAAATTAGAAATTCAGGCTAGGGAAGCAACCTCACAAGGAATTCAGTGATCACTCCATGAAAGATGGTGAGAGAGGTAAATTAGTTATTTCGTATTAAATATTTATTATTTTTATCTTATCATCAAATTTTTTATTTTTATTTTTTGCTTATTAAACTGTTCGAATTTGCATGGCAGCTTCAGCCCTAGATCTCCATCGAAATACCGCTTCGTCTTCTGGGATCATGAGCCGCAGTATGAATGAGTATGTACTAAATAGTATGACTTTAAATTTTAAAAATTTAATAAACATGATTTTTCTTCTTACAACTTTTTTGATAAAATTATGTAACAACGTTTGCACAGGTACTAGAATTTTGATTTTGTTTACTTTTGGTTTTAACAACCAAAAGATTCATATATAAGACACTAATATATGGTACGAATCAATATTGGTCATCTTTAATTTTTTAAATTTACACTCTTAGATTTTTATTTATTTTTTTCTCTTTTGATCGTGGAATTATGTCTTGTGTTGTTTATCAGTAATATTTATTTTAGTTATCTTACTACAGGATGCAAATGGAGGTGCAGAGAAGACTTCATGAGCAATTAGAGGTAAAAGAATCTTTTTGGTTATTATTATTGGTTAGTTTATTTTCTAATTTCCTTCATAGATAAATCAATTCTTTAATCATATGCAAAAATAAAGAACAATATTTAACAAAATAATTCCCGTATAAACATTCATAAAATGAAACTGAACAAACATCTATTCAGTTAGATCATGCATTGATCTTATTTTTAGAGAAATGAACACACATGGAGAAACCAAATAGGAGCTTGTGTAATTTCTTTATATGATTTTCAACGTATTTCATTACTTGAATATTTGTACTTTTTATCCTTAAACTATCACTCTATTACACTGATCAACCCGGCTAACTATTTATTTCTCGTTCAATTAACCCTTACGCCAATTTCTCTTGTTCAATTTCGCTGTAGAAAAATCTAAGCTAAAATGATCTTTTATTTTTTGTTGGATATAAGCATCGTTCATATTAATTCCAAACATGTAATAACATTGAGATTTAGTACAAAGCGAAAAACTATCACTTACCGGTTTATAAGAAAAATTTTAATCCATAGAGAAGAAAAAAAAAAGTTGTGATGATGACAATAGGTTAAGGGGATGGTGTAGTTAACTCTTCTATTATAGTACTATGTACTTGTTATATCATTTTACACAAATAGATATATTGTACCATATACATAATCATGAGACAATATCACTGAAAAGAGAGAAAGTAAAACAGTTGCCACTATCTCAAAAGCAATTTCCATTAGTAAAGACAATGCCTAGTAGCCTAAATTTTCAAGTAATTGATAAGTAGTTGTTAAGTATTTGCATAACAATAGTTACATAGTTGGCTATTGTTTTGGATTGGTATATGTGTATAGGTGCAAAGACACCTACAATTGAGGATTGAGGCTCAAGGGAAGTACATGCAAACCATACTAGAAAAAGCTTGCCAAACTCTAGCAGCTGGCAATGATCACCAACAACAAACCATGGGTACCACTTACAAGCAACAGCAGCAGCAACAACAACAATTAACCGATGTCGGATTAATTAATCAAGACATGATGAAGGATTTCGCTAATTGTTCGATAAACTTCCCTTCCCCACTACCGGACCTTAACATATACGGATCGGGCCATGACCAAGTGTTGCTTGACCATCAGGACCAACTCATCCCTAGTAATACGGATGACGATCATCACCATAGCAGCAACGACAACAACATGAATTGTATGGTGAAGAAGATAAGGCCAAACGCGCCCTTATTCAGCTGGTTAATAGATAACCATGACCATCAACAACATCACCATCATTTGCGAATGCAAGATCATCTGGGGGCATCGTCGTCATCCTGTCTGAGCAGCTCGGAGCTAGGTGATGATCACATGAACAATTCCATCTCGGAAATTTTTGATACGAAACCTATGATTTCCGGTCCAGACCATCACCATCACCACCATCATCATGCGGTTGGTGGTATGGACCAAAAGAATTTTGATGCTTCATCGGCAAAGCTCGAAAGGCCATCACCACGACGATCTGCCACAGTAAATGCCATGTCACACGCACGAAATATGTCCCCCTTCGGCTGAATTTCTAGTGCTCCTGGTTAGGAATTACCTAATATATACATGGCATGATCTTTGTCGAGAATTCATAAGTATCATGCCGATATATAGTTTTTGTTCATGGAACTTGAAATTTGGATTTGCTTATGTGTACTTGTGACTTATGTATGAGTATTTATCCTGATACTATTCACAATTTAGAAACTTACGATCCTTTTGAGTTGCCATAGATACAGATTTTGAAACGGCTAATTTTTAGTCCATTTATTCCTTTCGAACTTAAACCTTCAAAAATGTGAAAAAGAGTGTTTATCTTTGCTTGCCCCATTGCTTCGACAATTACCAACAGGAAGTTCTAATTATTTGTTCGGCAAATGTTGTTACGGTTCCTTTCATTTCTTCTAGTGGAAATCTGAATTACTCGTTTAATTATTTGTGGAAAAAGTATGAATAGATTTGAACATGAAGTTCAAGACGACTAACAAATAAACCCGAAGAAAATGGCAGTTTTTACCTTTCCGTAGTTGAAGCGAAGGCAAATATAATCAAACTGGAGAAAGTTCTAAAACCAAGAGAACCAAGAATCATTTTCTTGAGTGTTGCGCCGAAAAGTAAAACAAACAGATTATCCGGAACAATAACAAACTACTCACTGAAACAAACTAACAATCGACAACCGACAAAAGCTAACTGCAATTGTTAACCAAAGGTGAACTATTCCTTGAACTTTGTTCCTGGAATAATTTGTGATTCTAAACCTTATATCAAGGGTAGCATAGGAGAAAAAATTAGTACCGTGCATCTGTTGAAACCATCACTTTAGAACTTACTCTTGGAAACCGGTTTGTAAAAGCAAGATTCTCAAATGATTACATCTCATACTAAAGGTTCAATTTTACTCGATGTGGGATAAGTGCATTCCACACTACACGTGTACATATTAGTACTATTCGTTGAACTTTGTTTCCAAGGATAACTTGTGTCTGATCCCTTGTTGCCTCCTAGCATATTTTGACGATGATGCTGAGTTCTTTTTGGTCAAATGGATTAGACTAGAGAGACTGTTAATTATATATATTTTTGAGTAATGATATTCATATCAATTCATTATACCAACTTATTATATAAATTTGGATTATGTGATTTAGAATTGACCATATCACCAGATATTCTTTCTTTTCCTTTAAGACAAGATAATGTGATTAATTATAAATCACACAATCCAATTTGATACAATGAGTTGGTGTAAATATCATTACTCATCTATTTCAATATGCTTCCCTATCTTGAAGTTTCCCGCTATGTCTCAGCAGAAACTTAACACCTCTCCGAGGCCACCTTCTAGTCGTTACCACTAACATTCCCGACACTTTATCTAAATCCCGTCCCTCAATTTATTCGTGCGCCATTGCAACTCGGCACATCTATAATATCAACCAACTCACCGTCCATGGTTGGAAAATGTTCTTCAAACCAGATTTCACGCCTGCTCGGTCCCCTTGTTTTGATGGCTTTGAAGCACCTACATGAAATTAGCCCAACTTGATTGACAATGAAAAATTTAATATTAGGGAGTCCTTGAACCATGGGCATAGCATCAAATGTGCGCACAAGATATAAAAATTGTTCCCTCCAACTATTTTTACTCTAATCGCGACATTTGTCGACATAATTGTTTCACATATGTACCATGAAATTAGGATAAAAACAATAAAATTATCATGATAGAAGTTATTAAATTTATGTGTTTCATGAAATTAGAATTTAAAATAATAAACTTACAATATATAAATTATTAAAATTATATATATATATATCAACTTACTATATTATACATTATTAAAATTATATACATATATGTCAACTTACCATAAAAAAAAATTAGTAAAATTAAATATAAAATTATGCACAACTCCAATATATATATATATTCTTTCATAATTATAAAACTACTTATCATTAAAGAAATTACTAAAATCATATTTAAGAATCAAAATACTATTAGTAAAATAAAAAAATTTCTAAATTAATTTTTACTAATCTAAGATTTTTTATAAATTTTTTAAAATATTGTCCAAGTCAATATTATTATTTTAAATATTTTTCATAGTATATTTTTTACATACTTAAAATTAACCTAAATAGACATTAATTTTTCGTAAAAATATTATCATATTATAAATCATAACAATCGATCTTTGATATGTTTATAAATAACTAAAAGAAGAAGAAGAATCAGAAGAAGAAATACAATAAGATGTTATATCAAAAACAAATTATCAAATTTAATTTAAATCAAATAATTAAATTAATATGATACACAAAAAATTATAATACACATAGTTTGCGAATCGTGCGATCTGAACTCTAAATATATTTATAAAATGAAACAAGAATAGAAGTTTTGGCCCATCATTTGCAAAAACACACCCCTAAGAGTATTCACAGCAGAGTAGCTAAATTGAATATTATATACATTTTGCTACTCATTTAGCTATCCAAATCTCTATTGCTACGGTGATAACTCTAAATTTAGTATTCAATGAGGTTGGGTGATAAATTTAACTACCCTAATTTATTACTATTCTTAGGTACAATATTATTTTAATCAAAATAATGTATTATATTTATACAATTTATATACATATATATACTATATTATACATACATTATAATATATATATATATATATATACAATATATATATATAATATTATATACATAAAATATATATATAAATATTTTTTATAATATAAAAAAATAAAAATATATACAATTTATATACATATATATTATGTATAATATATATTATATATTTATGTACATATATATAATTTATAAAATTTAAATTAAAGTCACTTTAATAAAATTTTGATTAAATTTGATTATTTAATATATATTTATGCACTAAACCAGGTTGGATAGTTTTTGCAATTATTCCAACTATTGCTGATGTTACACAATTATTCCAACTATTTTTTAGTACAAGTCATTGTCTTGTAACACTGTGGAAACAGTTGGAGAAGGACCAGCCACTACAGACGCAAACAATTAATCCCAGAATGATAATGATGGGTACACATTTTTCAACATTGCAATTATCACAGACCTTTTTTTTCAAAATTTATCATAAAGGCGAGTACTGTCCTTTTGTTACCTTCAAAAAGTAATTCTTCCGTCTGCAGACAAGTGGTACAAATTACTTTTTGGCGTGTCTCAACATATTTAGTATATTTTTTTATATTAATTTAATATAAAATACAATCTATTATCAATTTTAACCCACATATAATATATAAGTATAAAAAAAGACAAAATTTAATAGTAATAGTGTTGTTATTTGCATGTCATTCAAATTTTGAAAAGTATTTTTTAACTTTTGCCTAAAATAGTGTGCTAGTTTGATTGCACTAATTATTTATGGATAGGAGTGTGCATCGGTTCGGATTATCTGAAATCCGAACTGAACTGAAATTATTAATGGATATGAGTGTGCATCGGTTCGGGTTCGGGTTTAAAATTTAAAAAATTTTGAATTTTCTGAAATTTCGGGTTCGGATTTTATATCTGAAAATTCGATTACACCTGAAACTCGAAATTTTTAAATATTAAATTAAAAAATATAATTATCAGACATAATAATGACATATAACTTATAACAAGTTGGTGAAATTGAGCTACTCTCATTGGTAGTGTTTGTTAAATTTTGAAATTTCGAGTTTTCTAAGTATTTCGGGTTCGGTCTAGCTTCCTCGGTTTGGATTCGATTTCAAAAAAAATTGGTTCTGATTTTGAGTTTTTGAAATCTGAATCGATGAACGGTCCTATTTGTGGATGGAGGGAGTACAACTATAAGTAAAAATGTGATGGAAATACAAATATAAACAAGTATACGAAATATAACTAAAAGCGAGTATAATTATAGACTTAGCTTGAAGGGAGTATGACTTAACTAAAAGCGAGTATAACTCAAAAATAACGAGTTACTCTTCATTTGATAAAAGAAGCGGAAGCCTCCAAAAAGCAACTCCAAACATAACCATAGACTTAGCTTGGAAATATTGTTGCTCTCCAATATTCACTTCTTAAATCTATTTTTAAGTTTAATTATAAAAGCGAGTATAATTATAATATTTAGTAATTAAATTTTAAAAATTATTTTAATAAGAAGTATAATATTTGGCAATTTAGTATTTTTTATTATAAAAAGACAAAAATATATATATATGAGGGGCTTGGGGTTTTGTGCTACCTAGTTTGTACCAAAATAGTTCGACAAGTAAGTGTCAATTAAGAGAGAGAGACAGTCTGTGATTGGTGCTTGCACAATTCTGGTACAAATTAGTTAGTACCACAATTTCTTCCCACATGAGAAATGCAATAAATAAAATTTAGATTATTTTAATAATTAAATATAGGAAAACTAGAAATAACTTTTGAAAATATTTCTAAGAATTCTTCTGAAAATGCCTTTAGAAAAATAGAAATTGATCATTGAAAAGAATGTGTTTTTCAATGTACCAAACAACTCATGCTACAATTTTTTTAAAAAACGTATAAACATGCTATCAAATGCAATTCCAAAATGATTCTTAGTGAATTGAAAACCAATATTGTTTTTGGTATTCTAAATGATCTTATTGAACAATGTACACTTATATTATTTATTTATTTAGGTAGATCTATGATCTACTGGTATATAACATGGCATTTGGTAGAGTTTTGTTAGAGCTTTCACATTAGTATTTTATTTTTAAATCATACGTTTTAGAAACTTATTTTTCATACAAAATAAAAATGAGTTCATCAGCCTTTGTAAAAATTCATTTTTATACATCAAAAATATTAATAAATAAAAATAATAAATTATAAAAATATAAATTACCAATATATTAGTATTTTTTTTTTTATTTTGATGGGAAAAAATTATTTTTATAATAGAGAATTTATGAATAGTAACTTTCTCAATTTATCTATTAAAAAAGTTACTATAGCAGTTCTAAAAAAAAATTCTAAAATAAAAATATTAATATACAAAATTTCTCCTCCCAATTTTTCATTTGAGAAATTAAAAGATAAGAAATTTGCAAGACTAATGTGAACACTCTTAACAGTGAAGCCACATAATTGGAGACGACCCTTGGACTTGTTTTAGTCTGTACATTATTAACTCCATATGTTGAAATTCATGTGAATACAATTAAACTTGTATGTTTGGGCAATGTTACGTATACCCAAAAATTTTATTCGATTTCTCCGCTGATATGGCAAGGGAACACTACAAGAATACAAGAACATTGGAAGGCACAATCCGTTCCAATTTCTATAGGTTGAAATAGATATTGGAATAGATACAATCTTTTCCATTATGCAGCATTGCAAACTGAAATGGACAAGTTGACATGCGGTCTAAAGAAATAATATTATAATAAATAAATTTGGAGCCATCATTTGTTCCAATTTGAAACAAATATCACTTCGTTCCAATTTGGAATGGACTGTTCTTCGTTCCAAATAAAATAATAACAATTAAAAAAAAATAAAAGGCTGCTTAAAAAAGGAGTCTTTTATTTTTTTAAATTATTATTATTTACAATATCTATATAAATTAAAGTTTAAAAGAATTGCAAATAAAAATTAAAAGTTCATAATAATTCACAAATTAGTTCAATAATAAAAAAAAAAATTATTCACTATCGTCCGGGTTGTTCGAGGGCTCTTGAGTAGGATTATAGGCGGGGTGAGGAGCGGGGTCATATGGACTGTGAGTTTGACCTGGATACGCTGAGTTGAAAAACGCATCAACAAAGCCAAAATCGTCAGCAAGCGACGGCAGTGGCGATTGCTGCTGCAGCGACGAAGGAACGTAATAAAACTCGTCTTCCTGTCTCATGGCATTTATCATCTGCCGCATCTGCACCATCTCTTCATTCTGCTTCTATATCTACGCAAGCAATTCTCGTCGTCCCTCGCATCCTACTGATCTCACCTCTTAATAGCGTTGAAATCTCTGCTCATCCGGTGGATCATCTCTCTTATTTCTTCTATCTCCCGAGTGGAGGCGGACTAGGAGGATTGTTCGGGTCGTACTGACGAGCTAGAGGTGACTTCTCTTCCGAATCATGAGGAAGCTTTCGAACCAATGCCCAAAAACCTCCTGTGCTTGGACCTGCTGATAACCTCGTAATAAGGTACTATTGGGTCGACGGTGCGAGCCTCTTGTGGGCACAATTCTAATTGTGAGTCCCTCGCCTGGATCTCCAATTATTTATCCTACAACAAGAAATTATTTTAGGAAATTTTAAAATATGATCAAATTCAAATCATTATTTAATTAACAAGTTAAGACTACATAAATTTTATATTACTTATGTGTACTTGATTCACTTTCTGACTCCGATACGATACACCGTCGTGGTGTTTGGTGTGCATATGCTTAAAAATAGCATAAGGATCGTTGAGCTTCTTCATTTGATCCTACAAAATTGTCAACTTATTGCTGATAGGTAAACAATAAAGAATAGAAAATATATATAAATAAAATATAATAAAATAAACTTACTAACTTCTTTTTCTAGGTTTTGGTGGAGATACAACTACCAAACATGATTGTCTACTTGAAAATAGAGAAGAATATTTTTATTCATATATTTTTCTGTATTTTTACATGTATATATTTATAGAGATAGTAGAGATCATA